>PVKA01010828.1:0-63016 GCA_004027165.1 Ctenomys sociabilis
TATTTCCTGTTGTGCAAGATAAGTTACATCCTGTTTAAAGCCCCCGGTCCCTACGTGCCTTACAACATAGATAAGATTATAGTGGCCCTCGGGCCGCCCCCTACATGTTGCGCCTCTCCTAATCGCATTCGACCCCTATGCCACACCTGTGAGTCAACCCCCACCCCGCGATTGTTCAACACTCCTCGTTCCTCACCACATAGCCATGCTTGCTTACCCCTCCCAGCCTGCGGTTTTCAGGCATAAAAGCCCTGCTGCCCAGCCCTCGGGGGGCCCTCCTCCTTCTCCCATGGAGAGGCTACCCGGTGGGTACCACCTAAAATAAAGCGCTTCTTTTCTTTTTGGACTTGCCTCGTTGTCACTTGATTTTTGGAGTACAACATGGCTTACTACATTTAACAAGATGATTTCTAGTTCCATCCATTTCTCTGCAGCTGACAAGACTTCCCTCTTCTGTAGGCTGAATAACGCTCCCTTGTGTGCCATACGTATCACGTCTCTGTACGTTCGTCTGTTGAAGAGCATCCCACTGACCCACATCTTGGCTACTGTGATTTCTGCTGGAATAAATTCAGGTCAGAGGTGTCTCTCTTATATGCTGAGTTCTTTCAGGTACACACTCAGGAGAGGTATATAGCTGGGTCACAGCTATAAAAGTAGTTCTACTTTAAGGTTTTGAGGTGCTTCTATGCTGAGTTCTGTGGCTCTGTCACTTTCTTTTAGCCAATTAATTTACTTGACTAGTTTACTTTCCAACCAATAGCATATGAGGGCATAAGTGCCTGCCTGCGAGCATAAGGTTCTGAATTTGATCTCTGATCTAAAACAAAAAACAACAAAAAAATCACAACTGTGTTTAAGGTTTTATTTTTTTTCATATCCTTGTAGCATCTTTTATTTTTCATTTTTGTTTTATAATAGCAATTCTAGTTGCAGTGAAATGAATTTTTGTAATTTTGCCTTTCTCTGATGGCTAAAGACATTGAGCATCTTTATATATTTATTATATATTGCTTGACTATTTGTACTTTTTTCAAGAGGTATCTGTTCAGATTAGTTGTGGATTATTGATTATATTACTTGT
Source organism: Ctenomys sociabilis (assembly GCA_004027165.1). NCBI lineage: Eukaryota > Metazoa > Chordata > Mammalia > Rodentia > Ctenomyidae > Ctenomys > Ctenomys sociabilis. Next base: position 1,085 of record PVKA01010828.1, read on the forward strand.
TCTTTTATTGGTAAGGTTTTCTAATTTCTTATATATTCTAAATATTAACCCTCTATCAGATAAATAGATATATATGTTTTCTCTCACTCTGTTGCTTCTTTTGTTGTGCAGAAGTATTTTAATTTGCTACAACTTCATTTTTGTCAATTCTTGATTTTATTTCCTGAGCAGTTGGATTTCCTATTGAGGAAATCATTTCTGGTAGCATCGTTCCCTGTATCATAGAGGGCAAGTTTCTGTGTCTTTGGGGGCCAAATAAATTTTCTTAGGAAGAGGCTTATAGTTGGATCAAGGTGTATCCCTCCCACGCTGGCTGTCCAGAGCTTAGGAGCAGAGCTCTCCCCACCCCAGGAGTCGGGGTGAGTACCCTTGGGAGAGGCATGGTCAACCAGAAGACTTTGTGGCTTTCTTCTACCATGTAGCAATCTCCTTTCTACTTCAGATCTTTCTATCCACTTGTCACTTTTCCCCTTAAATGGCATTCTCAGGAGAGGGCTTGAGGAACATATTCATATGGCAGAATTGTGAGAAATTAGGTAATGCATTGCCCTATCCTAGAAACTATTGATTCTGATGAGGTGGCAGGGAATTTGAAGACAATAAATACATTCTAGGTATCTGCAGTGATTTCAGTGGTAATGTGAGGGCTACTGGTTATTATTAATCCAGAAATACTTCTGGGAACTCTTCCTAATCATGCAGACAATGCAGCTGGGGCCACTTCATTCACATGGAAGGTCCATGCATCTGGACTTCATCTTATGCATCCAATTATAACAAAGTAAATTATGGAAAAGGACATGAGTGGCAGATACAGCTAACATGATTTAGTGCCCTGTCAATTATGGTGTCAATCATGCTCTGGAATACCCAACTGGAGGCGCTCTAGACCCATCGCAACATTTGAAATTCTTAAACTAAATGCCTTCAGCGCTCATATTTTCTTTCTGCTGATGGGAGCCAACTTACTCTGGGAAAACGTAAACCTAAATTAAGCTTTGTTGCTTTTTCTGTAGCATCACGTGCCACATCCAATTCTTTGCTCTTTATGCACAAGAACCCAGGAGCCCATCAGAAAGCCCATCACCCACTGCAACGCTAAAGCCCCTCCTCCACTCTTTCAGAAAGCCCATCATCTACTGTAAAACTAAAGCCCTTCCCCCACCCTTTCAGAAAGCCCATCACCCACTGCAACACTAAAGCCCCTCCTCCACTCTTTCAGAAAGCCCATCACCCACTGTAACACTCACACCCTTCCCCCATCTTTTTTTGTCTCCAAGTCAGTGTTGAGATCTTGAGCCTTTCTAAAGGAAATATGGATGACATAGTAAACTTCCTTTGACCCCTGAGGCCTAATTGATCCCTGAACAACAATTAATACAGAGGGCTTGAAGGGAAGCTCTTCCCTGGGCAGAGAAAAGGGCTGGAGCAGAACAAACAAGTTAGCCTTTCTCCCAGAAAATACCTAGCCAGCAACTATTGGCATGCAGGGCTCTGTGCCTCAGCTACTTAAGAATCCCCAGATAGGTGCGGGGGTGGGCACAGGTGACAGTCCAAAAAATGTTATATTTGAATCACTAGTGATGGCACATACCTAAAATCCCAGCTACTTGGGAGGTTGAGGCAAGTTTGCCCCAGCCTGGGAAATTTTTTTGAGAATCTATCTCAAAAAAACAAACAAAGAAACAAACAAAAACCCAACAATTAGAAAAAGGTGAGAACAGAAAACTGTGCAAAGGTCTCTGGAATCAGCACTGCTGATCTACATTAGTTCATTTTCTAAGAATAGGAATATCTAAATTTCAATATGTGTTTTTTTCCCTTGCTCTAAACAGCTCTTAATGTTCATTTGTTGAAAAAAAAAAATTGATTTAAAGCCCTGAGAAAAAATGGTAGATTGAAAGACTAATCAAAGTTATTTGTGCGGCTTTGCAGGGGGTCTGGTTGCCCCAGATTATTTCATGGAAATGTTAATCATGGAAACAACTTGAAGGAGGAAAAAAAATCCATGTGATAAGAGCCCATTTATTCACTTCCTTAAGTGACTTCCCCTAGATTCTCAGTGGACTCCTTCGCTGGTATTAAGCCAAAGCTCTTGGGACACAGGAATCCCTGGGATAAAAGGGCTCACTGAGTGGTAACAGGTGCCTTCCAGCAAAGGACCAGGTCTTGGGACAAGTTCCCTCCACATCCAGCAGTAGTAGAGCAAGACAGAAGCTGGGATATCCTGTTAGAGCTAGAGCTAGAACATTTTTACAACGAAAATCCGTGGGAGGAGAGCATAGCCTGTCTGTATTCATATGGAATATATGCTGGGTGTAGATATGAGGAATGGACCAGCACAGAAAAGCCTTGAGGTGTGAGGACAGGTCATAGGGGAAGTGGCTGCAGCTTCTGTGTGTGATTGGGGTGGTGAGCACAGAGCATCGTACCTCAGGGGCGTGGTGGGATTTGGGTTCGGGGTTTTACATGCATTCAGAAATGTCACCCTGCAGGGTAACTAATAATTAGCTTTTCTCATCTTTTGGAAATGTTAATCATGTGAACAACTTGAAGGAGAAAAAAATTCCTATGATAACAGGCCATTTACCTGCCATCCTCTAGCCTGTGTAATTCAATTTGGGATATTAACATTTTCCAGTTTTTCTTTTCTTGGACACAGAATCCAGGTCCATGACTGTCATGCATTTCTTGCATTCTTTCCCTTGGTTAAACACACTTAATAAAAGCCCACCTTGGAAAACCCATCCCTCTGCTAACCTTGTGTCTGAGCATGGTTGGAGAAAGCCACAGCCACCCCGGAACATTTCACATTAAAATCTTAACCACAAACCCAACTATATTTCTGTAGCCAGCCATGTCTCCTGTTCTCCTAGTTAGCTATTTTATTAAACCATATCCGCTCTCCTCAAATTCCCAATCCAGGGCCTCTCATTCTGCCACAACTTCAAATCACCTGGAAACTTTCAAAACACATCACACCTTGTTCTACTCCCACAGAGCTGCTCCAACTGGTGCTGACATGAGCATGCTCGAGTGCTCAAGATGACTCCCAAATGACCAGCACTGCAAGCCGAGTGCCTCATCGCTCCTCAGGGATGTTGACGTTCCGTGCTACTGCCATTTAAAAACTAGGACAAGTAAGGACAGAAGGCTGTAGACTCCCCCTAAGCACATGCATGCATGTGTGTGAGGTCTTCACGTCACCCTCTGTGAATGGGGTGCAGGTGACCCTGTTCAAGCACCTGAGCGACAACAAACTGCTATCACCTGGAATATTCAAACAGTTTATATGATCAAAGTTTTGTGTGAGACCAGAACCTTCAGAAATCAAGACACAAACCAGGAAAATTTTTGAGATGGTAAAGACTGAGCTCAGGGTCCTCACACGATGGTGTGCTGTCCTCTTCCCTCCTGCTACACCCCAGCCTTGTATATTTTTATGTTAAGACAGGATCGTCCTAAGTTCCCCAACCTGGCCATGAATATGTGGTCCTCTAACCTCAGCCATCCAAGTAGCTGTGATGAAAACACTATTTTTGTGCTTAGATTTGATGAAGAATGGGCAGTACGTAGAAAGATAATTGTATAAGAAGGCTGAGGGCAACCTGCCAAGGCCTATCTTTGTTGTCTGTGTGCCCAACTTGTGGGGTAGAACCTTTTCTTGAGTGATCTATCATTAGACAGGGCAGGTTAAAGAATACCTTTACAGTCAACTCCCATAACAAAAGGCAGAGAAAGCAAAAGTTATATTTCTATATTTTAAGTCAAGCTTTGGGAAGAAGGGTTTTGGTTTCTATGACCTTCTTGGGGAAAAGAATCCTACTTTTTCAGGTTCCCTGGGGTGGATAAAATGAGCAGGAGGGGGAAGGGCAGCACACCATCAGAGTTTTGTGCTTCTGAACATGTCCTCAGCATAAAGCTCTCAGCCATCTATCATAATGTGAGGTGTTGTGTCTGAGCCCCAACACAACAGGATCTTGCTTTGCTATTTTTCCCTCTCTCTGCAGCATTTCTCCTACTCCCTTCTGTAGGATTATTTTTGCAGCCACCCAAATCCCTCTTGATCTTAAGGAATCTCTGTTATGGCTCCCACATTGCTCTTTGATGCCTCCTCTTCTCTCTTCCTCTGGCATCAAAACTTCTCAAGATGTGTCTTTATTCAGTAGCCCACTTCTCCCCCCACTCTCTGCAATCCACTCCAGTAAGGGAACCTCCTCACCAGACCTTGGAGTCAATTCTCAGTTCTCCTCTTATGGTGTCTCTAGACATCCCACAACACAACTCACTTGGTGCTAGGCACAAGTTTAAATCTCTGGAACCTATATCATCTCAGCTCACTGAAAACCTCAGTCCCATGAGTAGCGTCTGCTTGCTCTGCTCTCTGAACAGTCTGCTCTAGGACTTGCTCCCAGATGCCTATCTGTGCTGGGCCCTGGGTGACACATCTGCTGTGACTCCACTTACCTGCTCATGATCTTTGGGTTTTGTCTCTGGCCTGACCTGGTTCTTATGGTCCAGATTCCTGCCTACAATGCCTGCTCTTGAACAGTCTGGATGTGTAAACCCAGCATGTTCCAAATCCACCCTGGTTCCCAGCCTCCAATCCTGTTGCTTTTGTTGTAGTTAAAGCAAAAAAAAATCTTCAGTGAGAAGAAAAATTTGTACTAATAGTGTTTGGACAGAATATCATATCCACATCTTATGCTATGAATGACTCTAAGGAGACAATAGTATGCAATTTATTAATTATTGAAACTGTCCTACTAACCTGTTTTGAAACTGTCTTATTGAAATTTGTTTCTCAATAAAATTAATTTAAAAAATCCATGGTGTCTTTCTCAACTCATCATTCTCTCAACATCCTCATTGGATTCTTTCATAAAAACCATAGGTTTATCTTCAAAATACAGCCAAACACAACAGTCCAGCTTTCCCAGCCTAGTCTCAACACCTTCCTTTATGGCTCAGTGTTACTACAGCATTGTCTTCCCAATTTCACCTTTCACTGCTGTAGCTACTACCAGTAAGCAAGTGAACTGAAGCATGTAAAGTGAAAGCTTTACTTCTCTGCTTTAAAGTCTTCACTAGCTCCTATTTTACTCCAAAACAGAATCCTGTGTCTTATTTAACACCCACTTTCCCCTCTAGCTTTACCCCTGCCACTCTTCTCAGCTCCATGCACAGCAGCTATACCTTGCTGGTGTGCACTGGACCCCAGTGTGCTCCTGCTCTGGCTTGCCCCTGGGTCCCTTCTGGAATACACAGGTTCCTCCCTCAAACCATCACTGCTGAAGGCCTGAGAGGAGAGTTCTAGGACAGCAACTAAGATGGTACCATCCCCATGAGGGTTTCTTTGCTCAATAAGCACAGAAATCATGAATAGGCAGTGTAGCTCTTCTAGTGTTCCCAGCCCTGAGCTTTGAATGCCACTAGCTATCAGCTCTTAGTGTTAGGGGTCTTCCTTGCTACTTGGAACCAGCAGCTACCATCAGGCTTCAGAAACTTTTTTTGGGCACCAGAGATGGTGGCTTTCAGCTATGCTTGATTGTTATCAGTTTCCCGAGTGCTAGTTATCTTTAGTGTTACCACGTCATTTTCAGTACCAGCAACTTTTAGTCCTAGCAGTATGTAGCTTACCCATGCAGTCAACCTATGGGTTCACTCTCCTATGGGTTAAAATCATGAATGGGCAAGAAAGCCTTAGTACAGCTCATGCTGTAGCAAGAATGAGAAGGAGTACATGGACTTCCTAAGGTTATGTGGGGCTTTGCTTCCAGTGGGGGGTGGGGGGAATACAAGATGAGCTAAAGGTGTGAGTAGTGTCAGACTTTCCATTTGGTCATGGGTAGGGAAGAGTGCCACCATGGACCTCTGTGAGGAGGGCGGTGGAGAGATATTGTCTCTGGAAGAGGGCCCAGGACAGAATCTTTGTAGGACATGTAGTGGGTGGCCACAGCCTGCTGCATCCAAAACAAATCGTTCTAGAGAAGCCCTGGGCCTTCTGTCCCGCCTCATCATCAGGAATTATTGTGTTAGTCAGTGCTGGGAAAGTGACAGTCTATGGAGGACCACAGCCTGGGCCCAGTTGCTATTCCTAGGGTCTGTGGATCTCATATGCTTCTCAGCATGTCAAGGCTTTCTGAATATTGTAGAAAGCTAAGTTAGACAGACATTAATATATAGTCAGAGAGGGATTGGTCCCTGTAGGAAGTCAGCACAAAAATTAGAGACACCAGAATCATGGCTGAGGACAAACCTCAGGATGGAGATGCAATAGCCAGGCCTGCAAGATAGACAGCAACTTGAGAGAATACTGTAACTAGCATGACCTGGTCTAGTGGACCCAGATTGGCATCAGGTGCATAGCTGGGTGAACAGAACACCTAAACCCATAGTCTCATCCATTCCCCAAAAATGCCTTTGTTCTTTCCAGATAGCTTTGCTAGGTGTTTTGTTTCCTAAGCAAAGATCACTATTAGCAAAGCTAAGCAGCTATACTTATAATCTTATAGGCTGATTATAGTTTCACCCACATTGGACCCATGTTTGACTTTGCTGTATAAATTACTCCTGACAAACAGTCTTGGTGGTTACCCATTTGCAATCCCTTCTGGATATCCAGGAGCTATTGTTCTTCTACCCTTTCCCCTTCTTTCCAGTAAAACTTTTCTAACTTCCTCCTTCGGTTCACAACTTACTTCTCATGATGTTGTGAGACCATGAACTTGCCATATGTGACATCTAATAGGTTAAGAGTTATAGTTTTTCTATATCATGGGCATCATTTGAGTAAGGATAATGAATCTGGTTATTGCATGAAAACCAAAAATCAATTAAAACAAACCAATAAAACACCAGCTCGACCCTTGCAGAATTGGGATCAGCACACATGGATGAAGGAGGAGCACTTTCATAATAAGAAATACAAGGACACAGGGGCTCTGGATGGTTCCAAACAGCACATCATTGGTAAGAGGATCCACAACTCTGTTAAAAATCAACTAAGGATAGTGAAACTATATGTATAGGAAAGCTTTATTCAATTACTTTAGTTTAAATTTTTGTTTTTATGTATTAGTGGTACATGATAGAAATCTGTCCAAATATTTATCAAAAAAATTCTTGGTAAGTTTAAATTGGAGTTAGAAATTAAAAGAAACCATTGTATTATAGTTTTCTATGGCAGTATTTTTCCTTTCTTAGTGATGTATGAAAAGGGGGCTTAGAAAGGAGGCTTAGACTTAATGAAAAATAGTAATTTGCTCCAGTTAAAAAAAAGGATGAATCCTTGATTTAACAAAACCTAAGGAGTCTACTATACAAATGGATTGCTTTTACTTCCTAGAGTTTTCTGGGAAAACTATAAATCCAACACTCAATATTGATCTGAAGCTAGTTAGTTGTTTTTAAGAGTTAAATTATGTGGAAGATATTTTCAAAGGACTCAAAGCTAAAGAGAGCTCAGGACAGTATTGATTCCAAACGATCATCCCAAATAATATTAATGTTAAAAGTTAATGATGCAGAAGTATAATGCTATCATCAAGCAGGAGGATGCTAGGCAGATAAAAAGTTTTTTGTTTGTTTGCTATTTGTTTTGTCCACTTTCCTCTCTTCTCGCCACAATGAGAAGCAGTCACTTGCCTTCAAAAGCTGGTTTTTTTTTTTTTTAAATTTAGAAACACTTGCTTAAGGGAACGTGTTAAAACACTTGACTCCAAACTGAAGTAGTCATCAAATTTTTATGGGCAAGCTTTGGGGTAACACTTTGATTTCTTGGTGTTTGTTTTGTGGCCTTATAATCCTTTCCTCAATCTGACATACTGTGGAGCTACAGACTTTGGGAGACTAAGAAGCACAAAGGTCCTATACTTTCCTCTGGATTAGTGTCATATAGATTTAAAGTATGGACAAGAGAAGACTATACCCATCTTTGTAGCTTTTATTACTTTGTTCTGTGCTTCCTACAGGTAGCAGAGCACCCCATTGCTTCAAAACCATAGACTCATCTTAGCTGCTGGTTTTTTCATACTGAGACAAGGGAATCCTCTAATATAGATGCTACTTCTATGATCCCACTCAATTATTTTTTTCATTTCATTTTTTAAAATAGATAACATAAGATCTTGCAGGAGTCTTATAAAATTCTTAGTTACAGATTTGAGCGTGAGCTAGTAAACCTTATTTTGCTCCTTCCATCTTTAACCCATGATTCACCATGACCATTTCTAATGAAGTCTGATTACCTGTACCCACGTCAAAATCTTCAGGCAATTCAGCACAGTACACAGAGTTGCTTGAAGCCCTTGCTTTTTTGTGGCCTAATTCTTCCAAGGGAGTTATAATGAGTTGCAAACACTTTTTGTTAAGTATCAAATCCATGTAGCAAATGAATCCACACAGCAAGAGTGTTTTGTGTATCTTTGCCTTCTTATATATTGTCTACTAATGATGGCCATAAGTATATGCCTATGCAGAGCCCCTAGTTTAGAGGAGGATAAGCAGGGGCTAAGAAAGGGAAGATATGAGTGCTGGTTCTGCCCCAGTAGAACTGACTCGCATGCTGGAAGAATGGTTCCAACATCTTTGTTCTTTGTGAATATTAGAAATAGCGACACATCTTTCTGTTTTGTGCGGTGATCATTTAGCTATACTCAGGATTTGTAGCACTGCATATCTCCGCGGATTTATTTTTGTTTCAGGGTGAAGGTGACTTTATGACCTGTTTACTATATTGCACTATTTATGGAAGGGGTTGGAGATAAAACGCTAGACAGTCTGACATTGGCATCACCACCCAGGGTCCCTGCCCAGGAGGGGGAACTCTCTGTTCCACTGTTATCAAAGTGCCAAAGCCCTGGTAACTGTACCATTTTAACAAGAGGATTGTATCCTATCTGTGTGTAAGGAGATATTGGAGTACAGATGAAAGAGTGATCAATATTTAGGAAGTCGTCAATATTTTAAATACATAAGGTGTCAAGTCAAAGATGGTGAGGAATGACTAACTGCAGTGCTCCCACCCTCAAATTATAGGGGTCTTGAAGGAGTCTACGTTGTCATCTGCCCCAGAAAAGGCCTGGCGAGGCCGCTGCTCTTGGAACGAGTTCCTGAACCCTGCAGCCTGAGATTTCACAGCCTCGGTCAATCAGTGCTCGGAGCTTCTGGGCCGTTCGGTGTTCAGCACCACTGCAAGGACAGCTCCTGGGGGGGATCAGATCTCTGGAGGACAACTCCTGGAGGGACGCTCGGAACTATCCCGCGGACAGCTCCCGGAGGGGGCTTAGAAACCTTCCGTAGGACAGATCCTGGCGCACGGCTCGGAACCGCCGCGGGAACCGCTCCTGGAAAGGTTTACGGAGCAGCTGAGCAGACAGCTCGGGCGCCGGGCGCGGCTGCGCAGGGCCGGGCGGGAGGCGGGGCTGGGCGCTCAAGGGGGACCCTCCCCGCGGCCCCGCCCGCCGTGCCGCCTCGCGCGGCTCCGGCTTCCCATTGGCCGGGGGCCGGTGCGGGGTGCGGGAGGCGGGCCCGCCCGGCGGCGCAGCGCGGGTACCGCGGGGAGGGCTCGCCGGGACGCCGCGGAGACGCAGCGGCGCAAGTCCAGGTTCCGGTGTCGCGCCCGGTCCCGGCCCGGATCCCGGCCCCGGTCCCCTTCCCGCCGCAGCCACAGCTTCGAGGCGCCCCGGGCGCGGCCCACTGGCCAAGACGGCGGGCCGGCCGGGCGCGGGGCGGCGCGCGCTGTGCTGCGGGCTGCGCTGGTGGGGGGCGGCGGGCCGCGGCCCCGGGCCCGGCGCGTGCGGCTGGGAGGCCCTGTGCGGGGCCATGGCCGAGGGCGGCGGCGCGCGGAGGAGGGCGCCGGCGCTGCTGGAGGCCGCCCGCGCGCGCTACGAGAGCCTGCACATCTCGGACGACGTGTTCGGCGAGTCGGGCGCGGACAGCGGCGGCAACCCCTTCTACAGCACCTCGGCCGCCTCGCACTCCTCCTCGGCCGCCTCCTCAGACGACGAGCGTGAGCGCCCCGCGCCCCCCGCATCCCCCGCGCCCGCCCTGCCGGAGCCCGAGGAGGACGAGGCCGGCGCGGGGTGGAGCGCCGTTCTGCGGGACCGCCCGCCGCCGCGCTTTGAGGATACTGGCGGTGAGCCGTGGCCGGGGCTAGAGGCGCAGGGCAGGGACTCGGGCCACGCCTGGGTCTCTCGGTGGACACCGGAGATCGGGAGTTCAGATTTAAAGTGCTAGAGGGGCCGGCCTGAGGGCACCAGGCTTCTCTTGGGCGGTGGCCTTGGGCAGCACTTTCAATGGCAGCGACGTGGAGGGACTTTCCCTCTCTTGAGGGGGTCACACCTGTGGGCCTTGGAAGTTACGCTTTCCTGTAGAGGGCATTCGGAAATCTTGGCACAGCTGGGGCACGTGCGTGAGCGTGGCGGTGGGGAGGGGGTGTCTTTTCGCAATGATTGGCCCACACAGGATGGGTGGGTCCCCGAAGAGGGGCGGGAAGAAGAGGCTAGCGTTCCCTTCAATCTTTTCGGAGTAGGTAATCCCCCAGGGCCTCCTTACTGCTAGGCTTTCAGTTGATCAGAGAAAGTTCCCTGTGGACGCTTTTTAGGATTTCTTGCTAAGAACCAGGAGCGGCGAAGGGCCGGCTGCGTCAGGGTGCATGCCCTTCCGCCAGGGGTTCTTGAGGTGTGTCGCCCAGCCCGGAAAACCTGGAAGGCGGCTGGCTGCCATGCGGGCTGCTGTGACTGCACCCAGGTCCTGCGCCTGCCTGGGCCTTCTTCAGCATCATCAATAATCGCAGCAGCCCGGCCTCTGCCCTGTCTGGTGGGACCCACCCTCCCAGCTGTCCTTAGCCCTGCTGCCCTTGCTTCTGCACACCACATTTATCAGTGCACACACACAACTTATGTTGACGAGGCTGGAGAGCGGCCACCCTGAGTGCGATGCAGCTTTTCCTACTGCTCTCTTTTTTTAATTTGGATGCAGAGGATGGAACCCAAGGTCTTGCACATGCCAAGCATACGCTGTACTACTGTGGCTCACCGATTATTGCTCAAGTGGCTGGGCCTCCGGGCTTATACCTGGGGGTGGTGCTGGAGGGCTGCTAGGCTCTGAAGGGAATGATCTACAACCCCCAGCCAGGCTGCACTGTGTAGAGTGGGGCTGGGAAGGTCAAAGAGCTGTGCTGTGCTTTGGGTGGGTGAATTTTAAAGCATGTTCACTGGGGCTGTAGTTAAAAGAGTTTGGGGTTTTCAAATTACTCACTCTTAATGGTTCTTATATACCACCCTACATTTTTCAGTGTACCATCAAGGGCTTCCTGCCATGGGCAGCTGTTTTCCATATTGCCTGAGAACTGTACCAATCCAGAGTCTTGTGTGCAGATTTTTTATGCTGTGAGCATCTGCGGTCCAGTTTTTATTTTAGAGCCCTTTGAGAGAACACAGCTAGTCGTGTGTCTTGGGGGCAAAATAGGGAAACTGTGCTGGGTTCAGCCTAGTTATGAATAAGGATTGTGGTTGTGCTGTGTGAAAAGAGAGAACACATTTTAAAGCAATCTCATATTTCTTAGCAAGCTGTGAAGGGAGGAATTCTGCAGCGGAGCCCTTTAATCTATCCACTGCAGTGCTTAGAGCTGAAGCACAGTATTGTGTATCATTGGACTTTACATTCAAACTCTGCTCCTGTGGATGCCCACTTAGTCCTAATCTAGACCTCAGGACCATAGTGGATTTCTTAACCAAATGCACCTATAGCAATGTTGATCATCTCTAGTGTTTCCTGTTGTCTATATGGGAGCTTGAGTTTGCCTTTAAAGTCCAGATCTAGGCCTTCTACCTGTTGGAAATGTGCAGTAGAATGGGGTGAAAGGACAAGTTTGATAGCTTGTTAAGCTTGAATTCAGATTTCCACGAAGCAAAGGAATGTGATTTGTAGATGCTTAAAATAGGTTGGTCAATGAAAAACCTTGTGCTTGGAAGTGTGGAGATGGATTTGTTTATTAGCAGTGAAAAGCTCCACCCAGTGCCCTTAAAGGGAGAGGGACAGTCTGGCAGGTTTAGTTCTACATAGTACCTGAGACGTTCCAGCAAGCAAATACCCACTTGTCACGCACAAGGTCACAGCCTTGTCCCTCTCTCTCCTCTTATTGCCCAGTTTATCAACAGATCTCACTTCCTGAGATCTGAGTGGGCAGAGAAGGGTTGGAGGAAAGCAAGAGGTTGGCATTTGGGGCTGTAACCAGATTTCACAATAGAGTGTTTATAAATGAAATTATGGTTGTTGCTGCAGTCTAGTGAGGAAAGCATAGGATTCTAATTCATGAGATTTCTTGCCTTGACCCCCATGGAAAAATGTATGTACAAATACAACAGGGTGTGTGTGTGTGTGTGGCTGTTATGTAAATGTGCATAGAGTGTCTTCCATCATAAAGAGACTGACTAGTGCTCCGAGTCCTTGGAGCCTGGAGACCTATGGAGAGACCCTGTACATAAGGAAGGAAGGTGGACCCTAAGGACCATTGTAATTTAACTGCAGTACGAGGTATCATGTAGCCCCCAGGTGGGGAGTACACACAGTAGGGAGACACTTGGTGCTCAGCTGAGAAGGTGAACAAAGGGATGCTGTGGAACTAGCTTCAGAGCCAATGCTAAGAGCAGTAGTAAGGGTAAGAATCTTGGCTTTCTTTATGCTGCTTTGCTTCTCTGTTTTTCAATCTTCAGCTTCCCAGAGCAGCCTCTCCCCATCTCTTTCCTTTCACCTCCCCCAGGCTCTGGCTGTGCTTTAAAGTGTGGTTACCCTTGGGATGATTTAAATATAAACACTGAGCTTGCAGGCTGGCCTACAGGCTTAACCTCTGGGCTGTTGAAGGGTCCTCCTGGGGGCCAAGATGCTTTCTGGGAGGCTGAACCTGGGAGTTGGTAGCTTCTAACCAGCCCTGAGGCTTATCTCCCTGAAGTCCCTCCGACCTTCAGCCTGCCCGCCTGTTGTGCAAATGACCAGCATAATCTCTAAGTTCACTTTTGGAAGCAGCATGCAATTTGGGCTGTGTTCTGGGCCTCTGCCTTCTTGTCTCTTTCTCTGAGTAGTCTTGTGATTTTTAACTCAGGAGAAAAAGAAACAGGCAGATCCATAGATCCATAGACGCTAGAGAGCTCTTGTCTCTGGCTTTGTTGAGTACCTGGCCAGGGCTGGCTGGGATCTGAGCTGTGCGCCCTTTCTATTACAAGTGGAACCCTCATAGCACTTTATATATATATCCATGTACCCTTCAGGCATCCCTGTAGTCATCCAGTGGGGAGTTGTGACCTTGAAAAGATGGATAGGACCTGCAGCACTGAAGACAACATAGCTGATTGTTCTGTCTTTAGAGTTGGTTGTTGGTTTAAAGTCTGACAACTAAGGAGAGAAATACTTTTCTTTAAAAGCTAGAGTTCACTGTCTGCACCGAAGCGTCTGTGAACTTGGATACCAGGACCCCTTCTCTCCCTCTGTGAAGTCAAGTGTATGTGGCTGCTCTGGCTTGGCCCTGTGCCAGGTCTGGTGCCAAGCGGGTCTCCCGGAGCTGCCAGATGGACCTTAGGCCATATGGTACTCAGGAGGGAACTGCCTGGGAAACTTCCTGTTTGTGAGTGAGAACAGGATTGGTGGTGCTGAAGAACATCAGCTCACAGCTCAGGTAGCATTTTCACACGTTATCACACCTAAGCTCCACATGGGGTCTAGCAGAGAAATACAGGCACACTGCTTCAGTCCTTGTGTGCATGCGTGCATGCGTTTATGGGGGTAAGATTACCTGGCTTTAATGATCTCCCTTCAACTAGTCAGAGTTGGTCATTCAGGAAAGACAGTGGCTTTGGGTTTTTCTCTTTTTTTTTTTAACCAAATTTTTTTCAGCCCCAAGTATTTGTATTCCTATTGATACATGGAATTGATTTTAGCTGCTTTAGGTGGGGAACATAAAGTTTTGTGCTTTTTCTAATACGTGAATTTTATACATGATTTTAAAAATCAATATCCCAGTCAGATTACAGAATCTAGCATTTTATCTAGCTACTTGTCTAATCCACATCGGCCCTGGGGGAGCTGAGGAGCCAGAGGCAGGGCTTTGTATGTCAGGAAATGGGACAGCAGTGCGGTCCCTGCCCAGTTCTGAAGTCTTAGGTTCACCTTTATGTTTAAGAACTATGACTTTATATTATTTCTTATCAAGTAATAGTATAGTTCATTTTAAAAAATAAAAATGATTTTAAAAATTTAAAACCTCATGACTTTCCATTACCTAAAGATAATGATTATACTAAATTACTAATTCATATTTCTTAGATTATGTATTGATGGGTGACCTGATTTTAACTGTATTTTGAAAACTATGAATATTTTCCAGTTAAACTTTAGGTAGGTATTTTAATGCATCTGCCATAGCCTGTAGTTCCCTTTGGGACTACCTTGAGTTTATTGCCCTTTCTATCGTCTCCTCTTCCCTTTCCCTCTCTGCCACTCTCATTCCCTCCTGGTCTCTCACACACTCTTTCCTTGTTCTTTCTATTAAATCAATGCTGTGGTAATTATTCCCCAAGCTTACTTTATATACACATCTTTCATGTATTCTTTAGCACAAAATAATTAAAAGAGTATAGAGGCTAGGATCTTGCACATTTTTAAAGGATTTATTATCTGTTGTGAAAGAGCTTTCCAGAAAAAGTGGCTGCTTACCCTCTTGGTGGGAGTGGGCTAGTCAGTCCAGAGGGAGTATCTTCTTTCTAAGACTGAAAATCAGTATGTGGTTTTTGATGGTGGGGCTGGGCCTGGAGGAGCACTGTCTCTGGTTAGGTGTGTTCAGGTGTGATGCATGTGTGATGTGTGAGTCCTGAATTCCCAGTGACCACTTGCATAGGTGTACCAAATGGACTAAAATAAAGGAGGTTCCTGGTAGGGTTCCCTCTGCCCTTTCCTGGCAGTAACCCACTCTGGAGGTAGCCATTGATTGTCCTGATTCCTTCATCATACAGTAATTTTGCCCATTATATTTTTGTTTGGTAAGATCCATCTACATTATTCCATGTAGCTGTCATATTTTTATTGCCGTAGTGTATTCCATTATACAGATATATGAGTTTATTATCCTATCTGTGGAGTTCCAATTTGGGGGCTTTTTTATACACAGACCAGCTGCAAGCCTTTCTGTATGTGGTTTTGATGGACATTTGCGTCCTTTCTCTTATATATCTAGGAATGGAATCGCTAGGCAAAGTTTGGGTGCGTCTGTTTTCCTTTAGTGTAAGGTCTTTCTATTTGGGCTTGTTGACATTCAAGTCAGATAGTTCTTTGATCTTTGAGGACATTGCCGGACATTTAGCAACACCCAAGGCTTCTAGCTGCTAAATGCCCCTTCTTAGATTGCAGCCAAGCATATTTCTTAGATTGTAGCCAAGCATTGTAGCCAATACATGTAGCCAACACAGTAAGTGGGGGGCAGGATCCCCTGATGCTGAGTAGCCTCACACTGGGCAGGATCCTGTTCATTGAGAATTTCTGCCTTAGCAGATACTGCCAAAGAATCCCCCCACTTACTTTTATGGTTTTTGTCTAGTTTTTTTCCCCAAAGCCTCAGGTAGATCATGAGACAAATGCCCCTCATGGAGCAGTAAGTGGCTTAAGGTTGAGGCCAGAGGACTGAGGCGGGGCCAGAGAGGCAGCAACCATTAAACTGGCATCTCCTGCTGCCCCTCAGCCTGAGGTCTCTCTGAGATGTGGAATGGGTCATCCTGGATATGGCAGCGCCCCAGCTTCTCTTCCAGAGAAGCTGTAGCACCTCAGGCAGGGAGGAGATGTTTGGAGAAGACAGGGCACTGACCCTCTCTCCTGAGCAAATAAGGCTCCAAGGTCTTGCTGCGTAATTCAGGCTGTATTAAGCTATGAAAACTCCAGTAACTGAGCTAAATAAACCTTTCCTCCCTTCCTTTTGAGTGTCAGGTATTTGTCCCAGCAATGAGAGAAGAGTAACTAATACACCTACTGACCCACCAGCTGAGACATGACAGGTATTAAGTCAGCAAGCGCATTGAACCCTGCTAGGATAAGCCATAAAAGTAAGACATGTCTCCTGGGGCTCTAGAGAAGACCAAGGGAAGGAAAAAGGCTGAGTCTCTGGTATGTGCACTGCTCAGGGAAAACATTTTCATGGGATTCCAGGGTGAGTCGGTTGGTTCATCTGGCTGCGGGGGAAGGGTGAGTTTCTCGTGGAGTCGACCATTAAGCTGCCTTTTCCAAAACATAAAAATTAGTTTGGTGAAGAAAAGTATCTTAACAAGAAAACAATTTGAGCACAGGTAGAGAGGGGAGAAAAGGCATTTCATTTACCAGCTCCCTCACCCTGAAACTGAATTTCTTTGTCTGAGGCCTTACAGGAAATGTCCTGATACTTGGTGTTTGTGTTTGTTGCTCTTACAAGTTACTGTAACAGGAATCTGAAACTTCAGGTTCCACACAGATAGATAAAAGTTTGCCATGTGGGTTGAAAGTTTGGCAGGAAGGAAAAGTTGGATGAAATCCATGCAGAAACACTAGCAGCTTTTCTTTAAGGAACAGACTTAGAAAATGAAGAAGAGGTAATGATACTGCTGAGTGAGGTGGCACACACTTGTAATTCTAGCATGTGAGAGGCCGAGGCAGGAGGGTCACCCAAGTTCAAGGCCAGCCTGGGCTGCATAATAAGTTGATCAAGAGATCCCTTCTTAAAGAAAATAAAACAAGAATAGAAAAGGCATGTGGTGAAAGTGTCATAGTAAAGCCATTTGACACTGAGCTCTCAGAAGATGACTTCCTTGTATTTGTAAATTTTGGTGTTTGGTGTTGGCCTTTTTGTCACTTCTGAGACTTTCTTCAGCCTCCTTTTTGATGACTTCTTTGATCTAAGGAGTATGTTTTTAAGGATTTTTTTTTGGTGCCAAATATGCAGTTAATTTTCACATACAAGATTAGAAAAATATGTATTTTTGGCACAGGTATTATATATATATATATATATATACACACACACATATATTTGAGTTAAAGTTCTATCATGATCTTGCATTTTTGTAGAATTTTTAGCTGTTGTTTGATGCATGCATACTTAGATTTTATGTTTTTCACCAAATTGTGCCTTTTATAACGTCCTCCTTTGTCTTTCTAGAGCCTCAATCCCAAGTATGGCTGGACCCCTGTTTTTTTTTTTGTGTGTGTGTGTGTGTGTGTGTGTATGCCATTTTTGCTATTCCCCTGACTGCATTCTTTTCAGCACTACCAGTTTTAAAAGTATGTTTATTGAACAGTATATAGATTGATACAAGTTTTAACATAATCTGATAGGCATTTTAATTTAGTTGGACAAATCAATCTGCACATTTAAAGTAATGACACACAGACATGATCTTATTCCTTCCAGATTATTTTGTAGACACAACCTTTTTGTTTCTTTTTTCCCTATTTTTAATATTTCAGTCAAGTTTTTCCTATTTTTTTTTTTTTTCTATTTGATGCAGGGCAGTTATTAGTGACTTTACTGAGATGGTGCATCCCATGTCATACGACTTACCTAATAAGTATAAGTCAGTGACTTTCACTGTGGTCACCGTTTGTGCAGCTAACAGCACAGGCAGTTTGAGAATAGTATAATGATTCCAGAAAGAAGCTTTAGCTAGTACCCTCTGCCCCTGATAATCACTAATCTGCTTTGTCTCTAAAAATCTGCCTATTCTAGATATTCCATATAAATGAAATCATATGCATCTCACGAGTGGCTTCTTTCACTTACCATGTTTTTGGGGTCCAGCTATGCTATTACATGTATCTGTATTTTTCTTATGGAATAATATTCCACTGAATAGATATGCCCTTGAGCATCTCTTATCTGAAACATTTGGGACAAGAAGTGTTTTAGATTCCAAGTTTCATTTTCTTTTGAGATATTTGCTAAGGAGATATGGTTGTGGTACCTGAGTCTAAACACAACTTTTTTTTGAGACAGGATCTTGTTGTGTAGTTCAGGCTAACCTTGAACTCACTATGTATCCTAGGTTGGCCTTGAACTTGCTTTGATCCTTCTACCTCAGCCTTCTGAGTGCTGGGGTTATAGGTTTGCACCACCATGCCTGGATACAATATTTATTTATGTTTCATGTTCATCTTATACACATATGCTGAATGAGATTTTTTATGCAGTACTTTTATTCTACTGGTCTTTCAGTTGTGACTTGTCAGTTGAGGTCAGGTATGGAATTTTCCATTTGTGTTCTTTTGACAATCAAGAAGTTCCAGATTTTGGAGCAGTGCAGGTTTCAGGTTTTCGCATTGTTTAGTGGGTACCGCACTCTGCTTGTTCAGCACTTGATGAATGTTTGGGTTGTCTTCTCCTTCAGCTATTGTGAATGGTAGTCCCAAACTGCATGTTCAAGTTCTCATGTGATGTGATTTTCATTTTTCTTGGCTATGTCTCTGGCAGTGGCATTGCTGGGTCGTGTGGTATCCCTGTGTTCAGTGTTTGCAGGGACTATTGGACTGTTTTCCTGAGTGTGTGCAACTCTACAGGTGACTTCTCTGCATGTGTTGCTGCTCGCTCACCTTTAATCCTAGCCAGCTTCAAGAGTGCAAAGTGGTATCTAACTGAAGTTGTGATGTGGACTTTTTAAAAAAAATTTTTTATGGTGTCCTTGAAAGTGCAAAAGTATAATGTTTTGACAAGGTCCCACTTAGGTTTGTGCTTTTGGTGTCACAGCTAAGAGAACACTGACAAGTTCAAGATCACTGGGATTGACCCATGTTTTCTCCTCAGAACTATTATTTCAGATCTTCCACACATGTCTTTGCTTCACTTTGTATATAGTATGTGCGAGGTAAAGTAAGGTACTAACTTAATTCTTTGCATGTGTTATTTCAGCATCATTTTTTTGAAAGACCAATCTCTCTCTCTCTCTCTCTCTCTCTCTCTCTCTCTCTCTCTCTCTCTCTCTCTCTCTCTCTCTCTTTCTCTCTCTCTCGTATTTGGTACATGGTCTCACTATGCAGCTCAGACTTATAGTGACCCGCCTGTTTTCACCTCCCCAGTGCAGGGAGGTGAAAATGTGAGCTCCAGAAAGTCAGAAATGATCCTGTTACTTTGAGAGACACCACCACACTCGGACTTGGTTGCAGGCTCAGTGTGCCTGGAAGATGGTACTGGCGTGGCATTGCAGTACTGGGGACTGAATCCCTCAATCTTTCTCTTGTTGAATTGTTTGGTTCCCCCTTGTCAAAAATCAATGGAGTGCAGTTTATTTCCCATTTTAGTAATATTTTTATCCTTTTCTCCTCTCCGCCTTATAATTAAATGCATATTTCTCTATAGTCATTTGAAAATAATATCTTGGTTCCTTAACTAAAACTATTGTTCCAGAACATCAAGACCTTCTATACCAAGAGTCTTTATTTAACTTTTATTATACTTAGTCCCAGCTGCTGGATTGACTATATGCCAAATACACATTTTGTCCAGCTCTAAATGTTTAAGATTGAAGCCATTGTAGAATGTACTTGCAGGATACAAGAATTCCTTCTGAAGTTGTGTTTAAAATTTTTTTACATTAAAGAATTTCAGAATCAAAGTGGAAAGAGTGGATGATGTAAAAGTTTCTTCTGCTGTCAGTGGCTTGGTGGTACAGTAGCTGCTGGTGTCACACGGCTGTGGAGCTGTGGAGGAGCTCACTTTGGGCCTGCTGTGCCCTGCCCCGTAATGTGGGTGTGTCAGCCTCTTGGAGCAGCTCTTGAAGGGAGGTTTATCTTTCCCCTTAGACTTCAGGCTCTGATGAGTTCGGGCGATGCATTGATAAGCCTTGCTCCCTGCTACAGGTATTCTCTGAATATTTCTAGAAGGAACTTCAGGCATGGCCCTCACAGTCTCTCCTGATGCTTTTGCACATGCCCGCTGTTTCCTGCAGCCACCGAAAAAGCTAGGAATGTGACAGTGGGACAATTTGTCTCTCAAAGTAACAGGATCATTTCTGACTTTCTGGAGCTCACATTTCCATATATAAGCATCTGTTTTGGGGTGTTTCTTGAGTAGATGAGCAATGGTAGGTACGGATCACCTATTCCTTTGTAACAGAGGAGGTGGGTCCCCAGAGTTCCTAGGTCACTCCATTGGTAAGATGAGCCCAGCAGCCTGGGAAGAGTACACCATGTCCAAAGTCAGTTGTCTAAGATGCAGAGGGAGCATATAAAACCCTAATCCCAGGAGCCATAGCCGACCAAGCCTGTGGTCTCCATCTCTAACCCCTGAGCAGGGCAGCCTGTGTGCCTTGCTTGCTCTGGCAGCCTCACCAAGGGTAGTGGTAGTCTTCAGCGCTGAAACTACAAGCAATTCTCATCTTCAAGCATTCTCCTGAGGCCTGTGATGCTAAAGTTTGCTTGCTACATACAATTTTCTGTAGTACTTTATTTTCTTCATAGTTTGTATATTCTTTTTCAGGTGTAAATTGAAAGCGATTTATTATGCATATTGTCATATACATTGTGGAATTTTTCTCTGTTCCTGTACTTTTAAATTGACTCTGTACTTTAGATTCATCATTGCTAGGTGAAGTCCAAGATAGAACTTTTTCTTGAAATAGTGATAGCCTGAATGAAATTAAGTGAGTATAAAATTCTTTTAAATTGCTGAAGACTAGTTTAGTATTATGCAAACTAATATATGCAATCTATAAAGATTATAATTATAATAAAAATCTAGACTTTCTTATATTTAAATTTTATAATAGTTTTTATTTTCTCTCTCTCTCTCTCTCTGTCTCTTTTGTCTTTTTGAGATAGGGTTTCACTATGCAGTTCAGACTGGCCTTGAACTCACTTTGTTCCAGGCTGGCCTGGAACTTACAGCAGTCCTCCAGCCTCAGCTTCCTAAGTGCTGGGATTACAGGGATGCACCATCATACCCAGGATAAAGGTTTTAAAAAGATAAATATTTCTGGTGGAGTTACCTGGTCAGTGTACTCATATTTGTCATGTTTGTATTAGCTGTCATTTTATTTCTTATTTTATGTACTTGAAATCTCTTAATACTTTTTTAGGTAGAGTTAGCATCTATTATAATCTTTTTTCAGCACTACTCTTTTAATAACTATATGTGTGTATTTTCAACTCTGTTAAAAACATATTTTCAGAGCTGGAGAGATAGCTCAGTAGTCTAAGTACCTGTCTGGCAAGTGCAAGAACCCAGGTTCAATCGCCAGTATTGCATACTGTTCTGGTCCTAGAACTCTGGGCTTGCTGTACTGGCCACCAAAACCAGGCATGGTGGTACACATCTGTAATCCCAGTGCCGAGGAGGCTGAGACAGAAGGATCACTATAACTCCAAGATGTGTAGTGAGACCCTGTACCAAATAAGTTAAAAAAAAAAAAGATTAAAAACAAACAAACATATTTACAGCCTGAGTTAATATTTAGAATTCTTAATTGTATGTGAAAACAAATAGTCAGATATTAGTAAAAATATGAAATATACTGAACAGATTTGCTATTGAGGCATGTTGGAGAACTCTATGATTAAAAGACACTGATCACACATCAAGTCAAGGATGGTAGAAGTGATACTGAAGTTGGCATTTATCCTCTACCCCTATTAAGGCCAAGCCTGTTTGACTCATTGATGATTAATTCTCTCTTCTGTTCCCACCAAGGAGTGCTGCTTCAGATACAGGTCTTTCCTTTCTTGTTGTTCCATCCTATAGGCCTGGTCAAATTCTTTTTCCTCAGGCAGGATTTTTTTTTTAAGCACTAGCCAGTGCCTCCCTGGTACATTCTGACCATTTTCTTTTTAAGCAGTGCAGAGAAATGATGGAGTCATAAGAAGTGTTCAAAGTCTGGGTGTTTAACTTCAGAGCCAGTCAGGTGCCCTGGTGGACACTGTTTGACCTTGAGCATGACTATCACAGGGGTTTCCAGCAGCCTGGACAGAAGACATAGGTGTCATCTTGATAAAAGCTAGGTTCAGCAGCAGTGAAGACACCATCAGGGGCTCCTCCCTGAGGTCATCTGGGCTTTGCCTACATGTCCAGTTGTTCATGCCATTCTCATGGGAGCTGGTGGAAGTGGCACTGGTCGTCGCTGTGTGGGAACCGACCTGGCACTCCAGCGACCTCCCCCACGCTGGCTGAGCACAGGGGGTTGAGGGGGGCAATTTGCCCTCATGCTGTGAAGTGAGAGGAGGGCTGCTGGGCTGGAAGGGGCCTGGGAGCGGGCTGGGGCCTGGTCAGGGTCCACTGTGATGATCCCCATCACCAAGAGCACCTGCTCCACCGGGCTGGCTCTGAGAAGTACGTCCTATGCATTCGGGAAGTAAAGAGGGCTTTTTTGGTGTGGGGTTACCAGACGGATTACAGCAAAATCTCAATTTCAGACAATCTCTTACAAGTTTATCCAAGTAAACATACATACATACATATATATATATATATATATATATATATATATATATATATATATATATATATATATTGTATTTTATCTGATATTCAAATAGTACTAGGCATCCTGTTTTTAATTTGCTAAATCTGGCCCATGCATTCCTCTTGTTGGCTGCACCTGAGGCTCAGCCTGCATCATCGCAGTAACCTGTCAAGGTTGCTAAGTAACAGGACCTGATTTTGAAAGAGCCATTTAATTTTGTTGATTCTGCCGGGCTCCTGGGTCTGTCTCTCCCTGTTGTCTAAGCTGTAAGCCAGAGCCTGGCCCTGAATGCTGCTGGAGGTCCTGTGGCCCCACTCTGACCTTGGCTGTTTCTCTATGTATGAGCAGTCCAGGGCACTGTGTGCTGACCCATTCTGGGCTCAGAATCCTAGTAGGTGAGGCAGTGCTGCCCTCAAGGGGGTGGGATAGAGGCCTGGGCACAGTGTACTGAGGCTGCAGGTCCTCAGCCCCAGGTGTGGTGGTATGGGTGCCGGGAGTCCAGGTGGGCCTGTCAGGGAGATGGCACTGCCCACGTTACTAGCTTTGTCTTGAGCATCTACTCTCCTTGCCATCACTTCCCATCTGTTGTATCCCCATAAACTCATGTATTGTAGTCCTGACCTCCAGTGCCTCAGAGTGTGATGTTCTTTGGAGATAGGGTCTTTAAAGAGGTAGTTAAGCTGAAACAAAGTCACTAGAAGGGACTCTAATCCAATCCCATTTGCATCTGGGTAGTAAAGGGAGATCAGGACACGGACATACCAGGGGACAACTGGTGAGAACACAGGGAGATGGCCTCTGAAAGCAAGGAGAAGGCCTTCAGGAGGATGCAGCCCTGCCCGTACCTTGATCTGAGACTTCAAGCCTCCATGATTGTGAGGATAAATTTCTGTTATTTAGGTTGTACAGCCTGTGGTCCTTGGTTTGAGTGGCTTAGCAAACTGATACACAGTCTACGGAGATAGACATGAATGATGAGACAAGTGTACTGTGTGGATCCGCTGGGCTCTGGGGGCACAATGGGTGGTCTTAGCCATGTGGCCCCAGCCCTTTGCTTCTGGATCTGTTCCTGGTCATTTGGGAGTGCTCAGGACCAGAGTGCTGTTTCAGACTTGCAGGAGATCCATAGCAGCTGGCCTGTGGATTCTCCAGGGCCCAGTGCTGGGTAAGGAAGTATAATTGGGCCGTGACGGCCCTGCAGAGAGGGGCCCACGTGCCTGTGTGCAGACCCTGCCCCAGAGTCAGCCTGGATCTGCATGTGTGCACCTGTGTACTCCCTGAAGATGTCTAGGAAAATATCCTAGAGCTATTCTTGTGGCAGTGACATCTTGGGGTAATTAAAATTATTTTTATACCATTGTTCTCAGGAATGAACTGGATAAATACTATTAAATTTCATCTCTTGCTCAGATTACCTTGTCCTTTAAAGATTTGTCTGTCTTCTTAAAAATGTCACCTCAAATGCAAAAAATGAGGGCAAAGAGAATGAGGTTAACTGGATTGCTTGACTGTGGATGACTGGTCTCATTATGCCCTAGAACTGCAGGCTGTATGACTTTTACTTTTTCTGGTTGGAGGCTGTCATGATTTAAGTGTGACGTGTCTGCCAGAGAGTCATGTGTGGAGGGCACTAATTTCTCCTTGGCAGATTAATTCATTGAGGTGTTCATAGCTTAATGGCCCATTAGGAGTGGGACCTGGGTGGAGCAGGCACATCCTTGGCAGGAGCCTTTGTAGGGTAAGCACCGTCTCTTTTCCTTCCTCGCATCTGTCCCCCATGCTCTACTTCCTGGCTGTTACACAGGGCGCAGCTTTCCCCTGCCATGTCCTCCTGCTGTGATGTTTCTGCCTTAGAGACAGCAGATCGTGGACTAAAATCTCTGAAACAAGCAAGCAAAATAAACCCTTTTTCCTTAGGTTGTGTGTGCCAGGTGTTCTGTCCCAGTGATGAAAAGCTCACCATCAAATGCTGCTCTGGAGTGTTTCTTTGGATCACTTGATATGGACTTTGGTTGGAAGATACAGCCAGTGAGGCTGGTAGAGCAGATGGTAGCTCTGCTCTGTAGAGCATGGCTTGCCTGGGGGCCTCCCCTCCTGGATCTTGAGCTGGGATGTGGGAAGGGATTCCATTGGTGTTGGCTTGGTGAGGGCTCCAGGGGGTACGTGGTCATGTGTGCCACACATGGATGTGCAGATTTGTGGGGTGATCTGGGAACATGATTCCCAGTTACCAGAACCAGGCTGGACTACTGAGGATTTGGCACAGACCAGAAGGGAGCTCAATCCCCAGAAGTGCCAGCTTGCCTCAGCTGTTCTTAGTAAGGCCCCAGGGAGTGTCTCCAAAGCCCTGGAGAAGGTTTTCAGGTTTGTGAAACTTCATGGAGTCCTTCTGGCTTGTAGTGTGACTTTAAAACACCAGGGACACTTCACATAGATATAAACAGGCTAGCTATAGTCATGGTCTGGCCTACCCAGCTGCCTCCTGGTAGGGTGTCTTTCATAATATACTACCTTGTGGTGATGAAGGAGATGAAAGTTCAAAGAAGCAGTGGCTTTCCTGGGGACTCCTGTCAACCTGGAGGCAGTGGAAGGAAGGGGAGGGCTAGGGGAGACTGATAGTGTTCAGAGATGATGGAGCAGAGCTTGCTCTACCTAATTCAAGGTGGAGCAGAACACCTTCCACACTAGATCATGAAAAGATCCTGGCAAGGGTTGAATCTCTCAGGAGATATAAATTTGATGACTGTATCTGGTTGAGATTGGTATAGGGTATGTGAGATGGAGATGTGGGGCTGCATTCCTGAGAGGTGTTAGGTAAAGTGTGGAGAAGTCCAGCCTTCTTATCCATGAAAGGCATGGCCCAGCTAAAGCGAGGTGAGCAGAGAGCCCAGGGCAGAGTGCCACCTTTGCTGAGGCCCACCATGTGCAAGAGGATCCTGGGAGAACTGTGGCTCTCTGAGCTGGTGCTGAAGCCCCCAGGTCAGAGTTGGGGTTGAGTTGCAGCCTCTTGGAGCACAAATGGCGTTCTAGGACCAGTAGCCCCTCCTGTGTCCTGTGAGAACCTTGAGGCTCCTCAAAGGTCAGCGGCACAGTAGCCCATTGCTCTCTAAGCGTGCCTCTCACACATCTATTCCAGGCCCCCAGCACCAGCTGCCTTTCCTATACCACTGTCTCTCCTGCTGTCTCTCCAGGTGCCATGTCTTGGCCACATTGGGCAGTGCACTGCCGGCCAGGCTGTCCTTTACGTCGGTCATTCCCTGTGCTCTGCATTTATATCCCTCTTACCAGGCAGTGAGGCAGCTGTGTGGGCTGACTCCACTCAACTCTAAGGGCCTTGATGGGGATGGGTGGCCTGAGCTCCCAGGCTTCTGCTGGGGACACATTGGCCACAGCTGGACATGTGGACCTGGTAAGAGCCAGGGCCATGAAGATAAGCTTTAGAGGCAGGAAAAATCTAGACTCTGGCAAAGGACACATTTCTAGGCAGCTGAGTGGAGGTCGGATGAAACGATAGAGCTGACCCAAAGTTCCAAAGGCAGCTGCCCTCCTGGGGGGCTGTGAGGTGGAGATAAAGTGACGGAGCTCTGATGCTCCAGGAATTCAGTGACATCTGAAGCTTTGTGTAAAATAGCCTCGGATGGTGGCTTGTCATCAAAGCCTCTGTCTCATTACTGGTCACAGGTTTTGCTTCCCTTGGATGGAGGGAGAGGAGTCATGGGCAGTTGGCTGCGGGCATCCTGGGGGGCTTGCCCTTTGGGTGGTGGCCTTGTAGCCCACGTGGGAGGGGCCCGTGGTGCCCACACCAGCTGGGGCTCAGTGCTCGGGCAGCTCACAAAAGCCCTTTATAAAAGGAGAATCAAAGGAAGTGAGGCTTTATTTGCACATCTGGTTGGAAAAGTCTTGTAATCCCAGGAAACCTCAAGCCAGGCTTTTCCTATAAAAAGTTTATTTCATCTTCTTCCTGGCCTCATCACGAAAAATGAGCAGATGCCCAGCAGGCTCCTATGTCTGCTACCTGTGTAGACAGGGCCGCTGGGCCCCTCTGCTACCAAGGCTGCTGCTGAGCTGGAGAAAAGGCCAGTGACTCCTTTTTGTCTAGTGGTATTGTGGAGATCAGTACTAACGTTGGAGGCTGCTCAGTGATTGTAAAGCCTCTTTTGTTTGGCTGCTGGAAAGGGTGAGGGTGAGGCTTATTCCTCTGAAAATAGCACATTCTCTTCATTTCACCAGGAATATCGTAGGAGCTTTGTTTTATGAGGAACCAGCCTTTGGGCCTGGGAAAATCACAAGGAGCAAATGCTTATTGTGACTTAGGCTGTAAGGTATCGAGGAGAAGGGTCTGTTACGGCTGTGATGAGTGATGCACATTCCAGTGACATGGGCATCAGGTACAGGTTGCCCTTTGGTGTGTACTGTTTTGTGGTGGTAAAGCGAAGAAGTTCTCTATCTGCAAAACCATTGTTGCTTTCTTATGGGCAAGAAGAAACAGACTTGTATTTTTCTGTAGTTGAGAGAATGGAGGGGCAGACCTGGAAAATGATTAGAATATAATATTGTTTGCCATTTCTGAATCCTTCCTAAGTGCTGATGACTAAACAGGCAAAGTGAGTCTGGCCTGGGCTTGGACCCTCCACTGTGAACTATTGCAGTTAAACCCCCATGTTCATGTCTTAGACATTGACTGTCAGCTTCCTCCACTACTCCCACCCTTGGCACACTGACCTTCACAGCCCCTGATGCTTTCCTGGTGGCCTTCACCCAGTCACTGTGGCTTCTCAGCATAGAATGTGAGGTGGGGAAACTGGCAGAGTCCTGGATGGAGCCTGCATCCTGTGGGTTGGCCTTTTCAGATGTTGCAAGCATCCCAACCCTGAGAAGCTGAGCTGTGGAGCAAGCCAGGCTCCCAGGGCTGGCAGGTAGGGATGGATGGCATTAAAGATGCTGGTGACCCTGAACCCCACCTGTGCTGGGTGGGTGTGATACTGACCTTGGTTTTCCAAGCCCACTGGAGAGATTGCCAAGAATAAGTACAGCATTATCAGACAAGTGTGAGTTGACATCATTTGCTGCAGTGGGAGGTGGCATGCTTTGGAGGAGCAATGCAGTATCCTGCTTGGGAAGTGGGGGACCCCAGCCCAGGTGTGAGAGGCAAGTCACTTTACCTCTGGATCCCAGTCTCCCCCTTACAAAGATGGGGTGATGACTCCCCTGAAGTTGGTACCCTGAATTTTTGCAAACAGATTGGTTCTTCTATATTCTAGAGTGTATGGATTGCTCTTGACCAGTTGGCTTGGGTGGGTCACGTTTTTGTTGCTGTGATAAAATACCTGGAATAAAGAATGAGAGCTTTGTTCTGTCTCTAGTTCCAGAGATTTTAGTCTGTTGTTGGCTCCATTGTCTGGGGATGTGAGGCAAAGTATCATAGCAGGGTGTATCCTCGTTGCAGCTGGGAAGGAAAGGGAGGAAGACTAGGGCTCCCAGGTCCCCTCAGGGTGAGTCCCCCACTGACCAACCTCCCTCCCATAGGCCCCTACTCCTGAAGAGCTCCCAGCTCCCAGTGGTGCCACAGGCCAAGGACTAAGCCTTTAACACACAAGCCTTGGGGGAACATTCCAGATCTCCAGTACAGCAGGCTCAAGGCTAAAATTTATATAGTGTACTTGTACATTTATTACTTGGACTTTTCAACTCCCTCCTCCCTTTTACATTATGGAGTCAGTAAAACGGTCTGCAGTACATGAACATTGTGGCCCTCCTAGAACCTCAGTGCTCGGGTGCTGTGCCCTTGGCCTGAGGGGTAAGAAGCCCTATTTTCTCCTGCAGCCCCTCAGGACCATGAGTTCTTATAGGTCCTCAGGCCAGATCCAGGGAATCCCAGGAGCTCCAAAATCGATCTGGGAAGTTTGTGTGAGTGTGCACATTTTTGTGATGAAAATACTGCAGTTTCCAACTCCCCAAGGGTTTGGCATTGCTGCAGTTTTGCTTGAAGCCTCAGAAATGTGGAGCCTGGGGGAAGCTCCCTGAGTGTCCTCCAGGTTTCCCAGGGCAACAGGCTCAGACAGGCTCCGGAGAGAGTCAGCAGACCAAGCCTGTCCTAGAGCCTCTGGCTGTGGTCCATTCTGCCCAGGGCCCCCCTTTTTCCATTGCCAGGGCCTGACTAAATGAAGCCTAGGGCAGTGGAGCTCCTCTGGCAGTTTTCCTTCTAGGTTCTGAGGGCTGGCCAGGGCCCCCAGAAGGCCTCCAACCTGGCCTGCAGCCTGTGCCTGGGAGGTGAGTCTAAGGGATGATGGGGTGTGTCTGTGAGCAGGGAGTCAGGCTGAGTTACTCAGACTCGGCCAGGGCCTCATGGCCTGTCTCAACCTTGCTGAAAATCCACACACCCTCCTTGGGCGGAGGATGTGCACTCTGGGGGTTCCTGTCTTGCCCCACATTGGAGACCCTGTGTCAGCGGTCTGAAGTACATTGAAGTGTGGGTGCTACTGCTGCGTCCTTTCTCAGCCCTTTGATTAAGGAAGCTGACACAGGCTGGTCGGGCTGCTTGGCTCAGGGTAGACAACACCCCCCACAGTCCTGTCCGTGGTGTCGGGAGGCGGAGCAGAGGCCTGGTGGCTCACAGGTGCTCTCCTCTGTGGTGAGTCAGCACAGGCTCCTTAGCTGCCACCTTCTTCCTCATAACTGCTGTTCAGGCTGGTCCAGCTATGGCAAAGCCTTGGACCAGTCTGCCAGGGTCTTCCAGGACACAGTGGCAGGCCTGCAGTGGGCCCCAGGTACCAGTTGGGGATTAAG
The DNA here is from genome assembly GCA_004027165.1 of Ctenomys sociabilis. Classification (NCBI taxonomy): domain Eukaryota; kingdom Metazoa; phylum Chordata; class Mammalia; order Rodentia; family Ctenomyidae; genus Ctenomys; species Ctenomys sociabilis. The sequence goes on from PVKA01010828.1 coordinate 30,331, forward strand.
AAGGAAGTTGTTGATTGGTAACCCATGAGGCTGCTGGTGCTGGGACTGAGAACCGGGAACCTGGGAGCCAGCTACTCTCCTGCAGCTCCTGGGCAGGTGCCTGCAGCTCCTGGGCAGGAGCCAGATAGAAGCAAGGGGGCTCTCCATTGTCTGGCGCTTGATCCAGATGCCTGACCCAAGAGCCATCTTGGGTCTTCTGCTGCTGAGTGAGCATACTGTGGGGGAAGTTAGTGGTGCCTCCCTTAAGTCCTAAGGCCTTTGGGACCATGTTTTGTCCTTTATTCTAATTCTAAATCTGAGCTGTACTGACTCCTTCGTTCAGAATTGAATCAGGGTCATGGGAGAAAGGTGCTCTCAGGAAACCTAATTTATTGTTGGCTCAGAAATAATGGATCTTGGAAATGAGGTTGTAAGTCAGGCCGTGTAGAAACAGATCAGCTTTATGGCACATCTCTGCTGCTCACAATTTAGAAAGTTTAAAATTGTGTATAAGTGACACTCCACATTATAATCTTTTATCTGCTAGGCTGTAAGATTTATTAAAAAATAAAAATCTCTATAGTCTAAAATCCCTCTGAAGACAGGGTAATGGGTGCTTCTTTCATAGAGGACATGGAGTGGAGTCAGTCTTGGTCTTCGTGTAGAGCTATTGGGTCAGGACCTTGAGCTGCCCTTGGTTGTATCTGCCCTTGAGGAGGAAAGGCCTGCAGTGACGGTGGAACACATCCTCTCAGCCTGGCCATCTTATCCAAAGGCTCCATCTTGCCTTGCATGCATTGCCCAAAGCTGGACCAGATGGCATGTTTGAGATTGGGGCTATATTTGTAACCCTTTTTTGAAGAGATAATGTGTAGTTATGTAAAGATTTCTTACCAAATCAAGAAGTGTCAGTGAGCCACCTCAAAGAAAGAAAACAAGGGATGACCTGAATGATTTAGAGAATAAAAACAAAATGCCAATGAGCAAAGGAGTTTATGTGTAACTATGCTAGTTAGCAGACAGTTTGCTGCAAAGAGGCTCCACTTGTTTCTGTCAGATGATGTAATATTTATAGAGAAGGGTGCCGCAGAGCTGACATGGGTGTGGCCGTTATGCAGACCCTCCTCCTCCTGTTGCCTCTTGAGTTGAATCTCAGTTGTGGTTCCCTTTCTCAGATCCTTTGTGTCAAGAAGGAGATACATATTCTAAAGACCTATTTCATTTTTCCTGTCACCAAAAGCTGTTGGCCTGGCTCTTTAAAATGCTGCTTAAAATTCTCCATTAGAAAATAAGGCAGTCACTTGCCAATGCCCTGCTGTAGGATGGAAACCTTATAATTACCAAGCATCCGTCTCTCAATTCAAAGGCAGGGCTTCATGGCCCTGTGATTCAGTAGACAAGGACAGAGCCAGCCGGGAGGATGTCACCGAGGCCCTGAAATGCTGGGGATGTGAAGTTGTCATCTTAGCTCCCTTCCTGGGCACGACTGTGTGATATAAGAGCAAATGATCTCTCCCATTTGCATGCCGAGCTGACAGGAAAATAAAAGACAGCAGTTGTAACTGTTGGCACTGCTAAAAGCAGAGTTCAGTTTGACGACTGAAAACATACTTTCTTAAAGATGGCCCACTCGCTAGGGACCTGCAGCCCTGAGCCAGTGCTAGGATTTCTGAAACAGCTTTTTAGAGCAGTGGTAGGCACCAAAAGGAGGAAGGGAGTTGGGCACAGGAGCTCATTCTTAATTGAGCACCTGGTCTCCAGGTTGTGTTACAGACTCAGGAATACTTTCTCTGGAGTCATAGCAAAGCCCATTTCTCAGGTGGACAACTCCAGCGAGGCCAGCAAAGTATCTGCAAGAGTCCCACAACTCTGGGTTCCTGGGTCTGCCCCTCCACCTGAGTGGCCTTGGATGAGTGGCAGAATAATGCCACTTCTGTTGCATTATTTGTCACTGTGGGCCATGAAACTACTTTCAGTGTGCCGAGTTGTGGGAGGCCAAGGCCACATATGTTGGTGTCCCGCGGGTACCCAGTGTGGGATGGGGCTTAGCAGGTGGGAGTCTGTTGGGGCAGGCTTTGCCAAGGATGCCCACTGCTGTGGCAGCCAGCATTTGCGCTCTCAGGGGTTCGGTCCAGATCCCTGCACTGTCTGTCTCAGTCCCTTACACTGTGCCCACCCAGCAAGCCATTTCAAATGCAGCCCTCAGAAGCCTTCCCTGACCCTGCCTTCCACTCCATGCAGTTGAGACTTGCTGGGCTGATGCCTTGTTTTCTTTAACATGATATTCATTGGCAATCGTTGCACCATATGGCTGGTATAAATGACCCAGAACTTGCACAGTTTCCCTGGCCCCTCCTTCCAAAGAGTATGCCCCAAAAGCAGTCAAGAGTCATGTCTGGACTGCAGACCAGCCTGCTTTATGCCAGTGCTCAAGCCCTCTGAGGTTACCCTTCATGGCTTGTTCCTAGTCACAGAGTTGGCAGAGCCTCAGCAGCCCCTGTTGGTTTTGGCTTCTCACCACACTGGCTTCTGTCCCTTCTTTGCTTACCTTGCCAGCTCATGCCACCTCTGTTCACAGGCCTCAGCACAGGGTGTCTTTCCTGGGACGGGTTTTGTTGGAAATTGGGCAGTAGAGGTGCAAGCTAGCAAAACCTGCTGATGGCGAGGTGGAGACCAGTCTGGGCACTCACAGAGTTCAGGCACCTGTGAAAGTGCACTGCTCTCATCATCCATCTCTGGCCTCTCAAACTTGAGCATTGTAAGTCTCAGGAAATGATGAGCTTCACAGAGCCAAACTTCAGCCAGTGGTGACAAGAACTGATGTCCTGTAAATGGTCAGTCTGATGCTTAAAGGGTCCTCACACTGACACACATCATCTCCTCTCACCCTGGGGTGACCAGCATGCACCATCCTGGTTTGCTTGGATTGCGCTGGTCCAGAGATGAAATGTACTGGGTTAACTTAATCCTGCACAGACCTGACTGACTGATACCCTAAATGAACACAGCATGGCTGTAAGCCAGTTCTGTATTTCCCAAATGTAAAAGCCAGAACCTGCCCTACCTGCATTAGTGAGACCTCTGAGCCCTGTCCAGCTCAAGGGATGGATATGGAGCTCACAAAACTTCTCCTGCAGAACATGGAGGGGCCTGCTAGTGGATGTTCATGAAATTCCTTCATTGGATTTCATCTTTGGTCCAGGACATCATTCAGAAATACAATAGTTTGAAAACTCAGGTGGAAAGTATTAACACCTTCAACAACCACAGGGTGATTCCTTAGGGAGCACTAGGCATGTGTGGTCAAGGTTGGTTCTGGTTGGCCTAGGGGAGCTTCAGAGGACAGTGAAAGTACAGGTCACCAGAATGGATGGGGGAAATGACAGCTTACAGCGTCAGAATATGTCAGGGTAGTTCACGGTTAGTCATTAAACTTGTGAGAGTGATGCAAAGTGCTACAGAATCCAGAGGGAGGAGTGACTATTTCTCTTTTTTGGAAGACTGGGAAAGTAAAATAGGTGCCGTGCCAGGTAAGAAGTCACCGTTGAGCCACACACTGCAGCCTGAACTTGAGTCTTTGAAAATGAGAGCAATATGAAGTTTCATGAGCAGGTTTTGTGAACTTTGTAAAAGGCAGATATGGAAACGGGAGGGGGCCCCCTAGCCCTGCCTAGCCCAGGCACAGCAGTCACACTTGGGCCTCCTTAGGATGAAGGAAGAGGTGTGAAATGAAAGGGAGGGGTGGAAAGGGCTGCTGTTGCCTTATCTTGTATGTCCAGCTGCAGGACCCAAAAGGCAGAGATCGCAGGAGGCAGCTGCAGACCCTGGCTGTGGGGGCTTTCTGCTCATGTAGTGAGGTGTCCACCCTGGTCAGCTGAGGACAAAGATGTGTAGACAAAGATGTTGGTCTTGCCCTGCTCTGCCAGGTGTCCTGCCACAGAGTGGACAGTGAGTGAGAGTGCCTGCTCAGTAAGGAGACCAGGCTGGCAGAGGGTCTGGCCCCAGCTGGTATGAGCTGCCTACCTGAGGTTCTGAGGCTTAGTGAGGAATGCCAACCAGCTCACAGTGGCCACCCACGTAGAAGTTGCTCCAGAACCAGGTAGGAGCGATGCGTCCTTCCCCAGGGACACCCAGGGAGCCTGTCTGTTGGTCCGTATACCATTAGGATTTGGCTGTGGCTCATTGTGCCCCCAGCCTCTCAGGGAACAGGCTTGGGGGCAGAAGATGTGAACTGATCCTGGCAAGTTCCTTGCCCTCACTAGGCCTTCAATTTCTGTATCTATAGTGGGAGTGAAATGCTAGGAATTTCAGAGACTTCCGGTGTGAATGGCCAGAGATTGCAACAGAGGTTTATAAACTGTAAAGCACTCTGTGAGGGGAAGGTGTTTGCCTCTTTTGAGCATGCGCCAGCAGGCGCCCACCCCCTGGCATTTTTGACCTTGGTGATTACAGGCCCAGGGTTCCTTCCTGCACTTCCCTCCTGCTGCTGGGTTGATCTGGCCTTTGCTCTCCTAGGATACTCCAGCTGCTCTTATCTTGATCCCACTTGAGCTCCCTTCCACTTGCCAGCACTGTGACAGACAAAGCCATGTACACTGAGACTTGGGGTCCCCGAGCAGAAGTTGGGTCATGTGTGGGCACCAACATGCTCGGTTTCCACTCTTTGCTAGGTGTGTATCTGCATAAGGCGTTTTCTTGGGAGCCCTAATGTCAGAGCTGCTTGGCAAAGAGGATGAAGGGCAGCAGGAGAGGGTGGGGTGTTCTGGATGGGGAGAAAATGGGGAGGGCCAGGGGGTGACTCTTACCCTAAAAGAGAGGAAGTGGTGACTATTTCCACCATGAAGGATAAGACCTTTTGGGGGAGGGGGCTCCTGCAATGTGGGTCTGGCTGAGTGAGCCCTGTCGAGAGAGACTGCACAGGGACGGGGTGGTCCAAGTCCAGCCCTGTGAACCCTGTCCAGAGGGACAGCACAGATATGGTGGTACTGGCTTAGCCAGGAAAACACTGGTCCAGCAGTCTGTACAGGGAGGCAGAGCTTCTGGAGCCTACCAGGTACACTAAGCCAGCATCTGAATTGGGAACTAGAAGGAGGTTAATTCCCCAGTGTAATTAAGTCACCCTGCTGTGTCTTCTAAGTGGAGCTCTGTTCTCCATTCTGCAGTTAATGATGAAAGACATTCGGCATTGTGTGCTTTGAAGGTGTCAGGCAGCCCTGTGTAGTAGCCTCCTGTCTGTTGGTCAGACAGACCCAAATGGTTCACACCCATTTGACAGGCTTTGCCTCTGGGGCTGCAGTAGAGACCCTTGTAGCCCCTGCTCTGTCAGCCTGCTCCACCCCATGCAGTGGTTAATGCTCACTCCATAATTTACCAGTCACCATGGTAAGGGTAGTGATTAAGTGCAGAGGTTCTGGAACTGATTTCCTGGTTCAAGTCCAGATAATGGGAGGCGAGAGATCTCTGGCTTCAGTTTGCTTCATCTTTGATGTAGAGATAATAAAATCTCAGGGGGATGTAGTGCTGGGCAGAGCCCGTAGGACAGCCCTAGCCCTGTGACAGACCTGCTGCAGGGACTCTGGCTTTCTGTGTCCCATGAGAGAATGCGGCAGGCCTTCACAAGCAAGCAGAGAGAGCAAGTAACTCCGGTGTTGGCCAGGGCTGTAAAGTGGGAGCTAGAGTGTGGAGGGTGGTGTCCTGGTGTAGTCATGTATAGTGTAGCAGGGGCCATGGAGTGATACTGGACAGTGGGGTAGGTTGGGAGGGTGGCAGACATCCCCCAGAGTCACAGGAGTGGGCTTTGGCGTCACAGGAAGTGGTGTAGAATGAGAAGGCCCATTTACAGCTGCTGGAATCTCGCTTAGTCGCTGCTGGGAACCCTGGCAGGGCAGGTGTTCTGCAGGCCATGATGGAGTGGGTGGAGGGTGCTGTGGAGTGAGCGCCTGCCCCCAGGGGGCCTTTGAGGGTTGATTCAGAATCTAGCACTGGATCAGGTGGGCATCAAAGGTCATCAGACTGCAGTGCTTAGTGATGAGTTCTTTCAGAGCCTCTGGTTCTTGCCAGAGATCTCCCGTCTCCCCATTATCTGGACTTGAACCAGGATGCCAGTTCTTGCCGTCTTTGGTAGATGGCCTTGACCATGTGTGACCAGGGAAGGGTCCCTTAGGGTGGCTACAGGTGCAGTCACAAGGCAGCCCTACCTTGTGCGCATGTGGCCCTGGAACCTGTGTGGCAGCTGCCCTCTTCGATGACTCATGCAATGAAGGTAGTGCCATCTCTGTTCCTAGGGTTGCTGAGAAGGTGGGCTGGTGGTGGGAGATGTTGGCCTTGCTGAGAGCTGGCAGGAGGCCTTTGTGTCAGGGCCTGTGACCACACTGGACAAGAGCTTTCATGGGACATTTGTCTTTGCCAGGCTACATAGACCTGGTATTTGATTCACACATGGACAAGTGGCCACATCCTGCAGAGTGTCACGTAGCACCAGAACAAGCCTCGGCTTCCCAGGTCCAGGCTGCATCCACACCTTTCCTTTCCTTCCCAGGACTCGCTTGAGAAGTCTGTTCTTTTGATACAGGAAGAGGCCACAAGGCGTAGTAGGTGCAGGGAAGTTTTGAATGTAGAGAGAGGAGAGGTAGGCAACAGGGAAGGCTGCTTTTATCTCCTTTGCTCTCAATGTCCCCTCGATAGCAAGGCTTTGAAGGCTTGAAGGAGCTGCCCAATGACTTTTCACTATAATCCCCAAGGGCCATGGATGCTGCAGAGGCAGTCCAGTGCCACCTCTCAGGTGGAGGCCCATGAATAGCATCCTCAGATACTTTGTTCCACTTTTGATTTCAGAAGTGAAAACTTAGTGCTTGTTAACCCATGAGGCTCTCTCTTGCAGAGTTGCCTGTATGTGGACTTGGAGGACTAGCCCGAAGGAGATCTGGTGCACGGGGCGTATGTTTTACTACTGGTGTCTGTAACTGTTGTGTCCTCCTTTGCAGACTCAGAATGAAGTGAGACGTGCACCCTTAATGAGCCTCAGCAGCGTTTAAGAAAGAGCTTTGTTGTATTGGCCAAATACGTCTGTGGCACATGCTCAGAGTGCCAGTGCTTTGGTAGATGGCCTTGACCATGGTAATAGCTAGAGTTTATTCTAAGTTCTATGTGAATGAGATGCTATGCTCTTCTTTATGGCCAGTATTTTGTTTTTTTTCCCCACAACTTCTCTTCGAGCTCAGGACTGTTATTTTCTAGGTGGGGAAACAATGGCTTTGTGGGGCTTGCACCTCACCGTGGAGTCCGACTTGCCTAACTGCAGTATGACACTTCATAAACAGAGGTCTTCATAGACTGTGCAGAGTACTTGGCCTGGCACTCGGGCAAGTTCTGCAGCTTTGCTCACAGGCAGGACTGGCTTAGCCAGCCCCTGCAGCTCTGGGCTAGGGGTGTCTCCATTGTGGTGGTGGTGCCACCATCATCACCACCACTTGAAATATTCATATGCATGACTCTGTAGGACTTGGTGTATGGCCTGAATTGCTAGTTTTTTCAAGGTCTCTCTCATTTCACAAACCCAGAAGCATGTGACATTGCAATTGGGGTGGCGTCATCTCAGTAGCCCACCATTCCCCATATCTTCACTTTAAGGAGCTCGAGATCCAGCACCTTGTGTCTGTGCATTTAGATCTGTGCATGCTTGGGGCTGCCTGCCCTTTGTAAGTGTTCCTGCTGGACGAAGCCTTTGCGTGCTTGCCAGCCGCGAATGCAGCCCTGTTCACTGAGCCTGTCTGTGCCAAGGTCATGCAAAGTATTCTACAGAAGTCACCTCAGTTCTAGAGCTACAACTTTTGAACTAGAGAGCATCTTTTCCTTCTTACAGCAGGAGCAGCAGCAGCAGCAGTGAACTGAGGGCCTGCTACTTGACTGCAGAAAACAATTGTATTTGCTTAAAGAGCCAGAAGGGGCCTGGTAGGACTTAGATCTAGAATGTTCTCTGAAAGTCTCAGGTGTTTGGCGATGGAGATTTTGGAAGATGATTGGATCTTGGGGTGCCACACTTATCAATGAGTGAATCAGTTCCTAGCTGACTGTGCTGCTAGGGGGGGGCTGATTGGAAGACTGGGCCCCTGGCAGTATAGTTTTAGAGGGTTTGCCTCCCTCCGTAGTTCTTCCCTTTGCTCTCTGCTTCCTGGCTGCCCTGTGCTAAGCATTTTTGCTCTGCATGTCCTTCCACCACAATGTTCCTTGCTTTGGTGACCTGAACACCCTGAATCATGAGCCAAATTAGCCCTTTCCTCTTTTAATCTGTGTTGGGCATTTCATCCCACCAATGGGGAAGTTGAATAATACAGAACCAAATATATTCTTTTTCACTACTCTAAAGAAGGAAACTGAGTCATTTGCTTGGTGTTTCTCAGCTCATCAGCCTTGAGTCCCCAAGTCTCATCCATTTGGGCCTCCTGCACTCACCCAGCCCACATACCTTGGGCTCAGGGCCCACGCTCTAACCTTGTTTTTGTGTACAGAGCCCTTGGAGTTGGAGTGAGAATTCTGAGCAATGTTCTGAGCTGACTATTAATTACTGACAGTGACACCCCAGGGGGCCCGGTGCTGAGGGTTGGGCCATCCCCCAGTTCAGAGGCTAGGCCGCAGCTTCTGACATGCAGATGAAACTGCTGGTGTGAAGGGGTCTGTTTGCTCTGTTCACCATAGACTCAGAGCATGGGGAATCTTGAGAGCAGCCAGCAGTTCCTAAGTCTGTCCAGATGGTCCTCATTCACTCCATCTTTGCAGCAGCTGTGCAAAAGGGACCCAGGCAGGTCTGGGGCTACACAGCGGACAAGGAGCCATTTACTTGGGGCCACCGGTGCCAGGGTCTGCTGCTCCGGCCGTCTTGGTCAAGGGAGAGTGGAGGATGTAGAGAGAAGTGGGCTGTGGAAATGCTGGACAATGGCTGACCCCGGGCGGATTTGGAGAGGAAGCACAGCTCTGCTAGTGTCCTCCGAGTGTGTTGCTATTTCACTGTGAGCTTCTTCCATTTTATTTAAGATACAGGAGACGAGAAAGCGTGCATGACCTCTGGTCTTTGAAAATTCAAATCCAGCCTGACCATCTACTTGTTTGCATTACGGATCAGGAGAATGGAGAGTTATTTATCTTTATTTGTACGCCTGAAGTATCCATGTGAAAGTCTCAGCTTGCATTCTGGGTGTGGGATAAACTCACAGCTAAGTAGGAGATAAGTGTGGGGGGGGACTCGATGGCATCTTTGGCTCTTGCCCACCCCACATTGGTATACACAGGCCTCCCACAGGACCATTTGCTTGCATTTTGCTAACATCTGCTAACAGCTGTTTTTCCTTCCCGGCTGGACAAACAATGCCCTCAATTACAAGAGGACTATTTATAACCAGCGGAAAGTGCATACATATATTTCATTGCCACGTGAACATTTTTGAGATTCTTTTCATTTTTCCAGCCTTATGAATAATGCATTACCCTAGGTCTTTACTACATTTAGTCTCCCTGAGTCTGGGTGTGTTTGCATGTCTGCTTTTTATCTTGGAGACTTAGGTCAGAGGAGGGAATCCCAAAGAGAGAGGGCTTGGAAGCCTGTGGAAGTCTATGAAGAGATGTAAGCTTCCTGAAAAGGCTGTGAGCTGTGGGCTCCAGGATCCAGAAGGGGCCAAGCTTTGGGCTCTGCGCCTGTGCTTCTCTCCTGTGGCTCTCAGGTAGGGGGTGAAGTTTGACGCTGTAGCACTTTGGCCATAAAGGAGGGGAGGAGGGAAACTCCCCAGTACTGCTCTGGTTTTACAGATTAAACCGATGCTTTACCTGGAGGCATGGTTAGAGTGTCAGCGCTGATGTGCCCCTTCCTGTAAAATTCCATTTGTGTGACTTGGGTGCCGCAGTGGTAGAATGCATGCTGAGAGTGGGCAAGGTGTGGGCTCCATCCCAGGACCGCACATCCGAGCAAAATCCACTTGCTTTTTTTCTTTTCTTTTTGTCTATTTATAAAGACTATGTAGTTAGGTATGGATTATTTCCAAAAACCCCATTGTGTAAGTAAATAACCAGTTGAAGTCCCTAGCAACATTCCAGACAACGGTGGTTCTGGCTAACCCTCAGGTGTACAGCCTTTGGCCCTTTTGATTTCATAAGCACACTGTTTAAAATTGTAGCTTGTATCATTCTGTTGGTATTGTGGTATGCTGTAACTTTGTGAATATGTTCTCATGAGCATTTAAAAAATCTTACCTGTTGCTTGACAGCATTCTTCTTGATATAGAGTTGGTTCTGTAGCTTGGATGACCCAGACACTGTCCTTTCCCTCCCGTGGGCCATGTTATTGAGTCACACTGTTGTCTGTCATACAACACATGTGCATCTCTTATTTCATTAGCATAGCTTCAACCTTAGGAACATTTATTTCTGCCCAGGATTCAGTCCCACTCTAGAAACTTTGTTATCTGTTTTTTCTTCCACAAGAACAGTATGTTTCTTGAGCTCTGAGTAACACTAAGGTTGGCCTTTGAAAGGCACTCAAGTATTTCAAGAGAGAAACAGTGTCCTGTTTGCCCTGCCTCTTTGAGAGGAATAGATTCTGGTTCCTGCCTCCCTCGTGCCTCAGCTCTAGGGTACCTTTCCTGGTCCCACTTGGGACCAGGCAGCTGCTGACTTAATGGCTGAGCCATGAGTGGGGCCAGTTTGCTGTCTCTGGTCAGGGGGTGATGCCTGATCCACAGAGAGGTATGAAGTCCTGTTTCATTCATCCCAGGGGAGGTGAATGTGGGCTAGGGGAGGGCACATGGGGGAGCTCCTGCAGAATGGCATTAGAAACACACTGGGCGATGGATGTTTCTGTACACATCTGTCAAGAACCCCAATGATCCACAATTGCAACCTCATGCTCAGCTTCTTGTAACCTGGAAGCCATTCTCTCATGCCACCCCTTGAGTGGTTTAGGAAGTTAAAGTTGTAGCGGTTCATGAAGTCTTTATTAAAATGAAAACCATTGGGGAGGGCCGTACCTGAAGGCTTTGTCCTGTCTTTTACTCTTGGTCAGCATCTTGGCAGAGCTGCACTTCGAGTGTGGGGCAGCTGGGGAGGGGATGCACCAGAGAAAGGCTGGCTGGGGAGGAGGCCCAGAAAGAAGGCCACCTGCAGGGCCCTAAGACGTCACCACTGGCTCCTCGCTATCTGCAGGGAAGATCCCCAGACAAGGGACTTGTGTGTCATTATGCTGATCAGCTTCTGTCTGGTGCATGAATACCTTGGCTCTGTGGGATGAGCAGAGCAAACCTCTGCCTCCATCACCAGGCGTCCAGCAGCGTGTTAGCAAAGTGGCATTCTGAGGAGGAAGAAGAGGAGTAAGTAGGGTATATGCAGGGCACAGCTGCGGCCTTCCTTGCTGTACCTACTGGGGTTGGAAGGGCTTCTTGGGGGTGGCTCCTGGCGTGTCTGCAGGAGCCTCTCCAGAATAGCTCACTGTGAAATCCAAGAGCGTAAGTGGGTGGTAGCAGGAAAGAGAGCATGCTTATGTGTGTAAGACAGTTTGTAGTGTTCTGTGTCCCCAGGGGCCTTCCCTTTTGATTGCTCATGATAGATTTTGTCTTTGTGCATGAAGATCAAACATGGTGTTATGCATGTGTGTTTTGTAGTTGGCCTTCCCTGCCAACTTCTTCTAATAAGAAAGGCAGCTAGAATGTCCCAGGAGCAATGCTCTCCACCTGGTGTCATGCTGCCTGGGCAATCTCCATCTAACACTGTTGGCCCACTCCCTCCTGGTCTTACAGCACTGGAAATGCGTGGGCTGTGGTGAGCCATTTTTGTGGGTGCTGCTGCCTTGAGGACCTTTTTTGCTGTCATACTGTTGGAAAACACTTAGAGGCCACTGAGCTCTGCACAGAGATGAGGCAGGCTTCCTGTCCATAGAAGCCCCCTCCCCTGGGCTGGGATGGCTTGCATGTTGTTATCCGTACTCAAGGCAATGCATAGAGATGGTGTGCTCTACTCAAAGAAGCTTCCCTCATTATCTCCTTTCCTCCTTTCTCCCTTCCAGCTGGGTGTGGGTGGTAACTTGATAATTGCAGGGATATAATTAGCTCTAGGAACAAAGCAGCTGTGGTCTGCCTTTGCTTTTCTCAGACCAGCTGTGCTGCCATGGGACCAGTGCCATGGATATTAAGGGTCCATGGATGTGATCTCAACCTGAGACCATGCCAGTGTGCTCTCCTACTGCCTCTGAGCTCAGTTGCACAACCACCCTCACCTCTGCCCCACGGCATGTAGACACCAGGAAAAAGCAAGAGAGGCTGCTGCAGGATACCACTTTTTTAGCAGTGTTCTGGCCCTGGTGGATGTCTTCAGGCCTGCCCTTCCATGTCTGCAGTCAGATTCGTGCTGTGCTGTGACTTGCCCTTTGTTTGGGGTGGAAAGTGTCAGACTCTGGTCTAGGACCTTGAATGAGTCTTTGGCATCTCCCGAGACTCATTCTCTGGGCCCTGCCTAAGATCTGCCAGAAGTCAGCACTGGGTGTCTGTTTGCTGCTTTGGTCTCCTAGTGTTATTTTTAAAAGCTAAGATGGGATCACAAAACTTCCCATATTTTACCCCCCAGCCTGCTCTGTGTGTCCCTGTGATTGTGTTGAAGCCCATTGGAACACAGGCCAAAGGTGTAAGTCTGGGTTCTCGAGGACTGGGGGCCCCAGGCCAGGGCAGAGCTATGTGTACTCACCATGTGCACTCTCCACTTACTGTGTAGACCTTGTCTTGCCCATCCCGTGCCTGTAGGCCCTGGCCCCAGACATTGCCCCACAGCATGGACTCTGCCCCACTGTGTTGCCCTTCTCTTATGAGCACCTTAGTATCCTTGTCCTTGAACAGCAGGGTGCAGCTTATCAGACCCCTTCAGTCCTGGAGGTTGTTATCTTCATTTAATTTCACTATCCATCCATCTACCCACCTACTCACCCACTTATCTCTTCTCTCTCTCCCTCACCCCATGTCCAGGAGGCAAGTGCCTCCTAGAGGCCACACAGCTCTAAATCCCAAGGAAACAACCAGAAATGAAGAAGACTGTGTTCTTAGCCCTGTTCCCTTAGCCTCTCCATGGAGATTCACCCTAAATGACAGCCCCATACGTACTGCAGATATTTAGGATTCACTCTCTGCACAGTGGCAGCCAGACCCTTGGGCCTCTGCCACTTGCGTCATTCAGGTTGCCCTGAGGAGGAGCTGTTTCCCTCAGCAATGTATAGTTCCTTCTAAGAATTTATTTTAGTCATGAAGACAAATCCCAAGTCTATGTCTGTCCAATTGGTTGGGGTTCAATATCTCCTTCATCTCCCAGCACTTGGATTACTTCTCATTCATCCTTGTAGTAAAAACATCATGCAGGCATGGAAAACCAGAAGCAACCACAAGGCCAGGTGGCCCCTAGCACTGGGGCTTGTTCCTGTGCAGGTGGGGTGAGATACAGGTGGCTTCCAGGTCCTTATTCCTCAGCTTTGTGGCCCTGAGCAAGTTCTCACTGAGCTGTGCTGTATGCATGGCTCCCAGCACTGCTCAATGGGGCTATTGGGAATTAAACTGGCTAGGGCAGTGCTTGCACCATGAAGAGGATGCTCAAAAGGTCCCTGGATGGCCATTGTCTTATCTACACAGACATATCCAGTGTGCATACCACATGGCCTCTTTCTTTGCTGTATATTCCAGAAGGAAGGTCAGGGTGGTTCGGGGAACAGTTGTGGGAACATCAGTGGTTTTAGCTGGAGCCCACTCACATGGGGAGAACAGTTTAGGAAAGAAAGGAGACCAAGAAAGAACCCACATCCCAAGTGGGAGGAAAGTGGGGCGGGCAGTTCTGATCAGGGTCAGAGCTAAGTGGGCGGAGTTGTAGAAGACAGCAGCCAATGGTCTGGGTGGCCCATCGAGACCAGTCACTGTGAAATGGGCCAATCTCACCACTGTGCCACTCTGTGGTACTCCACAGAAATGGGAAATACTTTTACCTCCCATGCCTGGTGGAGGCTTGTAACATAACCCATGTGAGAGACAGAGTATCCAGATGATGCAAAGATGGTGTGAGGCCACTATTTTCTCATGGCTGTCTTCTATGGGGTTCATATGATAGATGGTGTAGAGCAGGGGCAGAACCCAGCCCCTATCCCTCCTGACTTCAGCTGCAGGAAATTCCATCTCTCAGTCCAGGGACATTCTTGCACTGTTTTTCAGCCTAGTATTCAGGAAAAGAGGATTTTGTGAGTCTAAGTGGGTAATCTTGGTTGAGAGTAGAATGTATGGGCATGGTTAGGCCATAGCAGTTAGGCTGTCTCCTGGGCAGCAGGGATTGTCAAGTTCGCAGAGACTGTCACAGAGCCCCCCGTCACCTCCTGGACTTTAGGCTTCTGCTGCATAGAGTCTGGCCATGGTGAGGCATTGTGTCTACAGTAGTTTGCTCTTCTAAAGCCTGGCCTTGGGCTTGCTTTGATGCCTACCCTGTGCTGGACAGGATGATCATAAACCTTCCTGTGTTGTCCTGCTCTTCACTTCAATTCTGGATCTGGTTAGAGAGAAAGCCATTCACTCCATCTATGCAGACAGTATGGGCCGATCCCTGTTCACTGCCAGAGTCCAAAGAATCCCTTGTTCCTGTGAGCTACAATGCTGAATGCCACCAAAGTGGAGGTGGAGCCTACTGCAGGACGGGTCCATGTGGAGGGTCCAAGTTGCAGTGCTGGCCCAGCATGTGATGCTCATCTTGGGGAGGACAACGGTGACTCTGTTTGCTGACTGCTCGCTGCTAGAGCTCAGGGAGATGGTCAGGGCCACCTCACCCAGCAGAGCACCTCTGAGAAATATTTTTGAGCAGGTCATTTGCAGGTAGCAGGTGCTGGAGTTGGCCATCACACAGAAGTAAAATCTTAAGCTTTGAGGGAGGATGCCATCTCTTACCCAAGCGCATGCATTGTGTGGAGAATGTTTTACAAGTGAGTGTCCTTAAATGTGTCCCCTGTGCTGTGCTGTAGGGACATGTCATGTGTATGCAGGAAGGATGCTCCATGACCCTCAGGTCAGTCACGTGTGGTATACTCCCTACTATTTACTCTGAGGAGGGTAGGTCAGGACAGCCTCTGGGACACACATGGGGGCTCCTGTCCTGCATTGGTCCTGCACAGTCAGGTCACTTGGTTTTGATGAAGAGGTTAAGCTAGGAAGGAAGTTGAAAGCATTTGCTGGTAAGTGGCTGACTCTTGCACCCCTGATGTTGACCATGAAGCCAGGGGCTCGTCCAGTGTGAGCCTTGGGGAAGGAAAAGCATTTAGAAGAATGGGTGATTAGCTCAGCAGAGGATGAGAACTTCTGTAGCTCGCATGCAGTGCTGTGGCGCTGGTCATTCCTGGATTATCCCTTTATGGAAAGAGTCAGTGATCAGCACAGGCCTCTTTTGCTCAGTTTGGGGGAATTGTGACTGAACAAAGTATAGGTCTGTGTGTCAGCTCCTGGCCTGCCATGCGCAGCCCTTAGCAGCTTCTAGCTACCCTTGTCAGCTCCTCAGTTCTCAGAGCTCATGGCATCTCTGGCAGCTTTTAGGAGGTCTTCTTAGCTGTCTTCGCAGACTCTCCGGGGCTCTATCTGTAATCTCAGAACCCCTCAGCCCTGGCCTCCTTTCTCCACCGATTGAGGATTGTGCAGAGCTGCTTGTGTAGAGCAGTTGCAGCCCACACACGTGCAGCTGTGCTTCCGTGGATCTGCTGGAGGACTTTCCCATAACGGGGTCAGGGCCAGGATGGGGTCACCTGGCTCCAGTCAGAGGTTTGAGACTACCATGACACAGGCAGGTTCTCCTGGAGCGGCAGGAGCAGGAGGGCATTGCCGTCCCCAGAGCCTGGCTCCTGTGAGACCTGAAGGCCGCACAGGCACCTGGGGTCTTGGGGGTCTTGAGGATGGTGGTCTGGACTGCCCTGAGAAGGATGGGGAGTGGGGGAGGGCATGACAGGTGACCTTTGGGTGCTAGCCCTATGTGGGTATTGCAGAAGGGGTGACCACGGCTTTTTACTACCTCAAAATAAGAAATTTTGTGCTGATACAGGATCTTCTGGTTTATTTTTATATTTGTTTGATTTAGCCTGGAGATAAACAATTCCATTATATTAAACTCTTCATTTAAAATAGTCTCTGGAAAAGGTACAATAAAATAGAAGTTGTACATCAGAAATACTAACTGATCCTCATCAGGGTCACAAAAGTGCCGAAAGTTTATTGCAAAAATATCAGTTCATTCAGAGTGCCCTTCTCACCTCCAGAGAGAGGCTGCATCTCTAAAGGCTACAGTTCAGGGGGTGCGCAGTACCACTCTGTCTTTGCAGTGGGGTCAGGGAAGGGACCAGCTCCACCTGTGGGAATGCCCGTAGGCCTCCACATCTGCCATCCTCCTGTGAAGGGGTGATCCAGCCCTCACTGGCCGGCCCGCTGTCTCTGCAGTCACTGGCCTGCAGTCTGGGGGTCTTCAGTGCTATTCAGTGGATAAGGGCACTGAGCTCCGAGAGGTCACAAGGTCCACCCAGGGCCACATGGCCTGCAGCGTAGTTCCCAGGGAGGGAGGGAAGACATAGGTGGCCATGAAGGGTCAAGAGGTGCTCAGTTTGGAAGGGAGGGGACCAGATCTGCCCCCAGGCTTGCCTGAAACCCTCCCTCATGCTGATCTCTGTCAAGAGAAGCATCCCAAATTTTCAGATGACCCCTACCCACTCCAGGCCTCAACCTGGCCCCTTCGATCCTTGATGGCGTCCTGTGGCCAGAGACAAAGTGCTTGTGCTCACTTCCTAGTGCCCCTCAGAGCTCTCCATCCCGTACACAGGTGCTCGTGGCTGACCTGGTGTGTCCCCAGGTATGGCGAGCTGCTGCACGTGGATCTGGGCCTTCACAGTAATCTCATCCCTGAGGGCTATGCCACTGCTTGCCCTCTGTCCATCTTTGTCCATCCCAAACTAGATACCAGTGTGGATGTGCGTGGCTTGCAGCCTTGGCTTCCACTTTCACACTGAGCCAGGGCCAGAGGTGGGTGGTAGAGACAGGCTTCCACTGAAATAAAACACCTGGGAACTGGGCCTGTGCTAGGGGGCAGCTAGGTGTCTGACAAAGACCATGTCACTTGCTCCAGGGGTCTGGGGGATTCCGCAGTGTTTAAAACTGGGTGCCTGGGCCTGGTTTGTATTTTTATATTGAACTTTACTTTTGGGACTGTGAGTCATTTCTGGTAGCTGGTGATAAAGACCATGGGGACCTGTTTTTGTCCCCAGGCAGAGGCAGTGATACAACTTGGGAGAGTGAGTTGTCAGGCAGGGACAGACCCTGGGGAAAAGACTGCAACTGTGGGTGTGGCTGGGACACACTCCCCTCCCGGAAGGGCTATGTCCTTGGGTGGTTGTGCATAAGGAGCCCCCTCCCTCCCTCCCTCCCTCTCTCTCCCTTCCCTTGCATTTCCCTCCCTCCCTCCCCACTCCCATTTCTCCCTCCTTTCCTCTTTCTCTTGCTGTTAGAAGAGTTACTACAGGGGGAGAGGCCAAGGAGAGAGGCCACAAGTCAAAGCTGAACAGAAGTGGAAGCCAGTCCCCTTGCAGTTTTCTCATGAAGCTTTTGAGAAGCCAGACCAGGCCAGGGTTTGCCATATAGATTAGTTGTGAAGTGGCCAGAATTACTTTAAACATAACTTTAGGAAAGAAAATCCCATCCCAGTTAGGGTGATGTTGCAGTTAAAAGCTGATCTCCCTCCCTGTGCAGTGGCCCTGCTGAGCAACTTTATGGCTTCTTCAGAGGGCTTTGAGGCTCTGCTGAAATAAAGTGGGCAGGTGTGGACACAGGCCCTTTGGTTCTCCTGGCCTGTCATGTGGTCACCTTTCCAAATGAGGTTGATGACACTGGTGGCACCTCCTCCCCTTCCCCTCCTGACTTCACTTCTGTAAACTGAGGGCCGTGGAGTTTGCTTTGGAAAGCCCTCTACTCATGACAAATCTCCATGGGTGATCTCTGAGGGTTGCTAGCCAGGCCTAAAGTGTCCCCTCTGATGGGCCACACCTTGGGTGTGGCTGTGTTTGTTTTATTCTTCCTTAGAACCTTTCAAACTATATTTCTAGGTTCAAAATGGAAAAACTAGTTCTGGGGAAAGATTAAGAAATGTACCTAAGATTGTACAGCCAGCTGGAAGTAAATCCTGGGTGTTAGCAGTGCAGATCTGTCCACCTGACTCTAAAATCCACACTGGCTTATTTGCATTATCTTAGCTTGCTGTAAAACAAAAACAAAAACCCTGTTTTTCAGAGACTGTCGAAATCAGCAGCAAAGGAAGGCTAGGGCAGGCAGTGGTGACAATTCTAAAGAAGGTACATAGCTTTTACTAAAACTTGGCATCTAGAAACAAAAGAAACAAAGCCTATCTCCAATCTGCATTCACTCAGCCTACCTTATGGAGGATTGCAAGACACACCGTCCTCAGCTTAACGGTTCAGTTAGGATTTTTCTGCCTTATGAAGATGTAAATGCAGTAACATTTTGGTAAAATCCATGCCAGAAACTGGGATTTGGAGTCTTTTCTGGGGCTAGCAGTGTGGTATCTTGTGGTTAAGGACAGTGAGTCACAGCTTGCTGCCACCTCCAGGATGGGGGCCTGTGCTCCAGGCAAGTGATGCCTGGTAGGTTGCCTGGGTTAGAGGTTTCCACTTACAATATTTCCTGTTCCCAGTGGGCTTATCAGGATGCAGCCCCTTGTAAGTGTGTTCAGAGGGGCTGCATTAGTCACAATTTGTGGAGCTCTTTATCACATTGATGAAATGATCTAAACCAACCCCTTCAGATTTACTCACTAATAAATTTGAGATTGCTGTGTCGGGAATGTTTAGTAGAAACCACTGCCCTGCCTGAATGGCTTTATCAAACCCCATGTGGTGGAAGCTTTTTATTTACGAAAATGAAAGCTAGCAAACCACTGCCAAGCCCATGTTTGCCTGTGTCCCCCTCCCTCCCTCACCTTTGGATCTGTGCCAGTGGGTACTGTGCCAGGTCTTGTGTGTGGTGTGGTAGAGGCCTGGCCCACAGGGGCAGAGTGGACAGCAGGGCCCTGTGACGGGAGGAGCAGGCCTAACCTCCAGCTGGGATGGGCATGCCAGCTCCTCCTCAGAGAAAGAATGGAAGGGTGGCAGAAACATGGTGAGGAGCAGAGGCCCAGGGCTGGGACATTGCTGCTGTGTGTGGGGCTGAGGCGTACAGTGGTGAGAGCTTAGACTGTCTTTGGGTTTCAGGTCCAACTCGAAAGATGCCCCCCAGTGCCAGTGCCATGGACTTCTTCCAGCTCTTTGTTCCCGACAATGTCCTCAAGAACATGGTGGTGCAGACCAATATGTATGCCAGGAAGTTCCAGGAACGCTTTGGCAGCGACGGTGCATGGGCAGAGGTGACACTGGCTGAGATGAAGGCCTTCCTGGGCTACGTGATCTCCACCAGTGTCTCCCACTGTGAGTCCGTCCTCAGCATCTGGAGTGGTGGCTTCTACAGCAACCGTAGCCTGGCGTTGGTCATGAGCCAGGCCCGCTTTGAGAAGATCCTCAAGTACTTCCACGTGGTGGCCTTCCGCTCCAGCCAGTCCTCACACGGGCTCTACAAGGTGCAGCCCTTCCTGGATGCCCTGCAGGGCAGCTTCCATGCCACCTTCCGGCCTTCCCAGACCCAGGTGAGACCCTTGGGGTGCCTGGCCTCCCCCCCTGCAGTCACATGGTGAGGTTGTCCTCCTGCCCTGCCTAGCTGTGGTCATGTCAGGACTCTTCTGCTGTTGCTCCATCCCATGAACCCAGGAGGCTGAGCCCGACCTGGAGCAGGGGCTGGTGGGAGCCCCTGATGAGGCAGTACTTGGCCCTTTGCTGAAAGGGGGCTTCTTTCATCCCACAGCAGATCTCCTTCCTGGGTAGATCAACAGACCCCAGAGTTAGCTTTCTCAGATGCTGTCTGGGTGGAGAAGGCAGTGACTGAGTCTGCTCATGTGCCAGGGGTCTGTGCATACTCAACACACAGCCCAGAGGCCTTGGAGCTGCAGTCACTGGACCTTTCTGGCAGTCTCAGTGGATACCGGAAGTGGTGGTTCTGCTCCTCTCAGCCCCTTCCTTATTGCTGTTTGCCTGAGCCCTCCCTATCCAGTGTCCACTGAGTCCTTGCTGCCCCATGTCTAACTATTTCCCCACCGCTTTGTGTCCACCTGAGCCCTCCTTTCCTGGTTCCTCATGATTGCCATGGTTTGTGGCCTGCTCTTTCCGATGGGGCGCTCCTTCCTTCTCCTTAGCTCTGAAGTAGTAATCAGTGCCAGGGCCTGCTGTCAAGATCACATCCCTTTGTTCATTCCCAGTTTGCTGAGGCCACCCAGTGTTTACTACCCTACCAGGTCACTTATCTTCCTAAGGAAGGATGCTTGGGGACACAGTCTTGTTTGTCCAAGCCTTCAAGAACAGTTGCAGCCAGGACACATGATTTTTCTGCCTGCCTGCCTGCCTGCCTGCCTGCCTGCCTGCCTGCCTGCCTGCCTGCCTGCCTGCCTGCCTGCCTGCCTGCCTGCCTTCCTTCCTTCCTTCCTTCCTTCCTTCCTTCCTTCCTTCCTTCCTTCCTTCCTTCCTTCCTTCCTTCCATGGTGGGGATGGAACCTGGGTCCTCTCTCTTCCTCTCTCTCTCTCTTTCTCTGTCTGTCTTTTTGGTTTTGAGATAAGATCTAATTAAGTTGCTTAAATTGACCTCAAACTTGACCTTAGCCTACCAAGTAGCTGGGAATTCAGGGATGAACTCCCATGCCTGGGTAACTTGCTAGGTTAAAAGTGAACCAGACTAGAGATGTTTCAGTAGAATCCAAGGGTCAGAATCGCCTCCTGACTTTCCTGGGGTCTGCTGGCCAAAAGCTGCCATGGAAGTCTGTGGGCTCTCTATGGCATCTCTTGCCATCTGGCAAGTGGCTAGTTGGATGGTTGGTGTGCAGGGGCCTGGAGACCCTACTGGCTCCCCATGGAGGCATGTGCAGCCACGGTCACACTCAGGTCTGCTGTATGCCTATCAAGTGCCCGTCCTGGGCCGGCTCTGCAAGGCAGAGTGACAGCCTTAGCTCTCTGTTGCCTGGCACCTGCAGATTGTACAGCTCCAAGGACTGGGCTTGTCTCTCTCAGCTATGGTCATAGGCACCCTGAAGGGGTCTAGCAGCCTTCCTGAGCCTTTTTGTAATATTTTTGTCTATATTTCTGCTGTTTGTTTTTTTTTCTACCATTTTCGTGGGTTGGTCAGATCCCAGCAGGGAAATACATGTCAAGTGTTGAGAAAGAGTTGAAGATTGTGTAGCTCAAGGACTGTGTGGCCTGACCAGGGTTAGGGAGACCCAGGAGGCGGTGAAGCCCCAAGGTAGGGGCACCTAGAAGGCTCAAGGGCTGAGACCTTGGAGCAGTGGTACCTACTGCCTGACCACACAAGCAGGAAGCTGGGGCTGGAGGAGCTGGTGGTACAGCTGTAAGAAGCTGACTCTAGCCCCAGTGCAGGGTTGGGAGGTGGGGGGGAACACAGGGTCAGCCACCCCCCTTCTAGCTAGATGTGAGACAAGGGGAGGACAAAGGACTGTTGCTGCCACCAAGGCCTGTTGAGCAGTGGGAGCTGGGAAAGTCAGGGGGCGGGTGCCTAAGCTGATGAGTGTGGCTGAGCATTTACTGGGACCAGGTCTCCATGCCAGCGTCACTCCCCAGCATAAGCTGTCACACACAGAGGGGGACTTGGGAGCTGACACTGAAGGACAGAGAATTGCTGTCTGCTCTTTCTATGTAGGAGAAGAAAGACTTTTCTGGAGATCAGAGGTATTGCTCTGGGCTCTGCTCAGTACTGGCCATACTCAGTGACAGAAACAGGGGTGGGGGGTAGTCATGACAACCAGAAATTCCTATAGGCCCTTTTGCTTTGGTGTGTATAGGTCTGAGTTTGCAGCTGAGGCTGTGTCCACAGTGAGCAGAAAGGGGCACGTTGCTGGCTGGCTGAGGGCAAGGCGGTTGCTTCCTGTGAGGTTCACAGCTTGGGGAGGGGGGAACAGTAGTAGGGCAGGCAGTTCCTTGCATCCTTCCCATCCTGCTCTGCTTACGCCACACATAGGTCATCTGTTTTCCTACAGTGGCTTCAAATGGGGTTTTGAATGTTTCACTTGCTGCAAAGCTAGCAAGTAAGAGAGACTTGGGGTAAGGACGGGCCCAGGATGGTGGGAAACCAGGCAGCTTTCTCTGTGCCCTTATGAACAGACAAATAGGGTTGGGGCTTGATGTCCCTGTGCTTCTGAGAGTAAAAAAATCAATGGGAGCAAACCAGTAAACAAACTCTCCCCCCACTCCCAGTAGTGCCAGGTCAATGCCTTTTGCCCTGGAGTTCAAGGCACTGTTACTAGAAGCTCAGGGGACTGCAGGTCACAGTGTGTCTGTCACTGTCCTTGCTGTGCTGATCAGCTCAGCTCTGACAGCCCCAGGGAGCCCGGCAAAAACACGTATTGCCAGGCAGGGCCCCAGCACACTGAGTCGGAGCCTAACTTAGAAAGATTTCCAGGTGATTCATTTGTTGGAAGTTTTTCTGTAAATGACCAAAAAGTACTTCTGACTGTATGTGGTCCTTGCTGGATCTTGTCAGGTCTGCTGTGTCTGCCCCTAAGCAGCCACAGACATTTATATTTACACATGTAAGTGAATGGGTGTAGGGATATCCCAATAAAACTTTATTTACAGAAACAGGCAGCAGGGAACTAAGGAGATTGCTCAGCAGTCCAAGCGCCCTTCTGGCAAGCACAGGGATCCAAGTTCAATCCATGGTACCACATGCTGTGCTGGCCTCACCCGTGCAGGCCACTGAAACCAGGGTGGTGGTACATACCTATAATCCTAGTGCTGTGGAGGCTGAGACAGGAAGATCACTTTGAGTCTGAACTGTGTAGCAAGACCTTGTAGCAAACAAACAAACAAATACTTTAAAAAACAGGTCTGGCAGTAGGCCAGACCCTGACATAGTTTGCTGGCCCCTAATCTAGAGCATTGTGCAGAGTTCCTAGAGTTATATTTTGACCGATGCCCTTTATTTTAGTTAACTGCAGATATACACCCTAACTTATAATTCATCTTGGAATAGGACTGGGGGATAATGTATTACGTTCTGAGATTTCCCCAATGGGCTGGGCTGCAGCTCACAGATGGAGCGCTTCTTTGGCCTGCATGAGACCCTAGGTTTTCTCTCCAACAGTGCCAATTTTTTAAAAATGAAATAAACCAACATTTACCTGAAAGCCCCAAAGTTACATATCTTGATGAATGAAAACTTTTACCCCTCTCAGGCCTACTATGCCATCTCTGTTTACTTTATATCATCTTGTCATCAAAAAAGTCCCATAACCATGTGAACAAGGTAAACCAGGTAAAGTTTCCCCTGCCTGATCTCAGGAATGCAGGGCACTCAGGAGACAGAAGTGGGGCACCACACAGCTGCAGAATGGGCCATCTGTGAGCCAGGGTTAGTGGACTCGCAGCCTGGAGAGAGGTTGTGGGCAGACAGGAGAAGGCTGAAGACCTGAAGGGCCTGAGGATCTCAATAGTGGAGCAGTGGCTTAGCAAGTACCCCCCGGGGTCCCATTCCAGTGCCAGAGCAAAGCTAAAGAAAGTGCATGCGTTTTTCCTTTCTTTCCCATGGGCAGAAGTGAGATCTGGGTTTAAGTTAAATATGTGTTAAGTTGACTCAGTGAAAGAAAACATTCTTCAGGTATAGGGGCTATCCATCATGGAAGAGGGCACCTGGGAAGGGGTGGATGCCCTCTGTTGGGCATGCCCAGCCTGAGGCCAGGGTCCCTTCTGCAGATCCCTCTGTCATGTGAGGGTTGTGTACTAATAATCACCAGAATGTCTGCCGTACCTCAGGCTCAGAGGTCCATGAGGTTCTTGCTGGATCCTCCTTAGAGCACTAGAGGCAGAGACCCAGCTCATGCTGCTCCCTTGAGAACCTCTAGCTTTCCTTTCCTGTAGGTGCTACATGAACCCTTGATCGATGAGGACCCTGTGTTCATTGCCACATGCACGGAACGTGAGCTTCGGAAGAGGAAAAAGCGGAAATTCAGCCTGTGGGTCCGGCAGTGCTCCTCCACCGGCTTCATCGTGCAGGTGACTGGCGACATGGGTGCCCCTGGGTCTGGGCCTGGGCCTGGGCCTGGGCCTGTGTTGACCAAGAGCAGATTCTCTCATCTTTTAATAATGCTTACTGAGGCAGGGCTGGCTGCTTCCTCTACCTGAGGCAGGGCTGGACCAGCCTCTCCCTATACATTGTCCGGCCCAGTTCAACCCTTCAGGTAAATAGACTTAATCCTACAGACCTATGGATAACAGCTGTACCCTCTTGGTTCAACACCCACACAGTCGCCTCTTTCTCTTGAGTTTGGACACTGTGGCCTTCTCTGACTCATGAATTGCTGACTCATAGGCATTCCAGGAGACTGAGGCCCCCACCCTTGACTTTGTCTCTCCAGGAGGGCAGGTGGCCACTCTTGTGCTGTTTGCCACGGTTGCATCACCCATACCTTCCCTGGCTCCATATGCAGCTGTAAGTCACCAGTCTTACATCTCTGAACATGCTGTACACCAATGTAGGGCCAGGAGTCAGGAAGTGTGGGAAGATTCTTCCCCTGAGGCTGGAGGACATCAGTTACTGGTAGCCAAGGGAGCATTGTCAGCTGGTGCCTCTGGGTGACCTCTGGGTCCCTCCATCTCTACAGCTGGCCCATGTTCTCTGGAGGAGTTGGGGAAGGATGGATGCAGCCGTGCCTCTAAAGATCTGGGGAATCACAGAAGTAAGGCTGGGTAGGCTTGTGGGTTGAGCATCCCCGAGGACATCACTGTGTGGCCTGTACAGCCAGGGTTCTTTCTGTTGGAACATCAGCGTGGAGCAGGCAGCATTAGTAACACTGCCCTGGACAAAGTGTAGCCCTGTGTATCAATAAGTTTTCTTCCCTATGTTTAAATATGTGTATTAAAAAGTACTAAATCATAGGAAAGAGGAAAACTTTTCTGGGAAAAGTGATAGGCTTGATATCTAAAGGTCCATTTCCTGCCCTAGAGATGTATCAGCCCTGCTCATATTGCAGGCAGAAAAGTGTCTTCGCAGACCCCACCCTGCCCCACTCGGAGGAGCCTGTCACTGTGTGCTGGTGGGACTGTGAGTGCGATGCTAGAGTATGTGGGAGGTGTCTTACATTTCTGTGTGTGTGTGTGTGTGTGCGTGTGCACATTACGGGGGGCTGAACCCAGGATCTGTGCCCTGAGCCACATCCTCATCCTTTTACATTTTTTTTTCTGAGCAGGGTCTTGCTAAGTTGTCCAGACAGGGCTCAAGCTTGGCACCCTACAGCTTCAGCCTGATGGGGTGCTGGGGTGACAGAAGTGCACCACTGTGCCCAGCCATGTCTCACTCTTCAAGGGCAGACCTGGAGTTGTACCACTCGGGGATGGCGTG
Organism: Ctenomys sociabilis; assembly: GCA_004027165.1. NCBI lineage: Eukaryota > Metazoa > Chordata > Mammalia > Rodentia > Ctenomyidae > Ctenomys > Ctenomys sociabilis. The sequence goes on from PVKA01010828.1 coordinate 55,824, forward strand.
CATATTGGTGCTGTGTGTTGGGGGCTCCTGGAGAGTGAGGAGGCTTGTGGCTTCTGTGGTGCCACTGTCTCAGGTCACCAGTTGTCTGTTGTCTGGATGGAATGGGGTCGCACTGGCCGGGACGATGGATGCTCCACTGAGGCTCGCTTGTCCATGGAGGAGGCCCTGTTGTCCCCCACGGGCCAGCTCAAGTTAGTGATTCTGGCTGAGACTAGTGGAGTTGGGGACAGCAGCCACAGGAAGGCACCCCTGCTGGGTGGAGCCTTGGCAGAGCTGGATTTCCCAGCCCTCAAAACTAAATCATGCTCCTAAGCTGGGACTTTTTAGATTACTGTGTTTCTGTTTTTGGTACCAGGGATCAAACTTTGTATTCCTTTTTGGTGTAGACCCTGTTTTATATTTACTTTGAAAGCTCTTTGATGTGCAGTGATAAATTCCTCAGGCTCAGGACCCGTGGCCCCTGGCTGTGGCCGTCTCCTGGCTGTGCCGTTTTCAGGTTTCCTGAAGGGAACAGAATGCCTGTCAGTGCTGCTCCCTTCCCCTTCCCTGTGACAGCTGCCATGTCCTCGCCCACCCTTCCTGAGGAGATGGCTGCACCTACCCGGGAAAATGGCTGAGGAATCTTACATGAATCTTGTGTCCACGCTGTCCTCCACATCTTACCCGAGGGCCAGAACTCTCAGCTGCTCACTAGTGTTTGGAAAATGTGTGGCAATGGGAGGAAGAGGCCCTCAGACTCGACCCTGTGCCCAGCAAGGAGCAGGAGCCTGGATCTCAGACGTGCCTGGTTTGTGCTGGCCCTGCCTCAGTCCATGCCGAGAGGACGCCCTTCTGTGGCACTCAGTGTCCTGATTAAATTGTATTAGCATCAAAAGCACAAAAATCCCAGAATATCTGCAATTCCCATAAATATATTATATAAAAACAAAAAATCCTAGAATATTTATAATTTCATAAATACTTTATATTATACAAAAATAGCCACTTAAAGACTTCACCAGGATATCTATCTAAACAAACACACACTGAAAGTACTGGCATACTATATTCTGTTATGCTTATATGTACATAATCAGCCTCCACTATGTAGGTTAATTGTTTTTGCTGTTACAAAAAAATCTGAGGTGGATGTGTAAACCCATTAGTATGTTTCTGATTGTTACCGTGGATTGAATTCTTAAAAGTGTAAGACATGAGTAAAACTGAATGAATATTTACAAGGTTTTAAAATATTTATTCATAATTGGCAACTACAGCAACTTAATGTGTCCAGTTGATATTTTGAAATATGCACATATTAGGAAATGGTGAGACTGACTTCACAGGTTTTTGCCCATGGCATTTTTTATGGCAAGAGCACTTAAAATCTCATGGCAATTTTCTGGTACCTGGTACATTATCATCAACAGTGGTCACTATGTTACACTTACTCGTTTTGTCCAACTGAAAATTTAAAGCCTATGGCCAGCATTTCAAGACTCCCTACCCAGGGCTCTGGTAACCACCATCCTACTTTCTGCTTTAACAGTTAAGCCTTTTTAGATCCCTCATATAAGTGAGCTCAGGCAGTACCTGTCTTTCTAGGCCTGGCTTATTCTACTTAGTAACCTCCAGGTTGTTGCTGTAAATGATGGGGTTTCCTTCTTCATAAGACTTTCAAATAGTTTTTTCCTCACTCTGTTGATGGAGATGGGCTGATTGGTGTCTTGACTTTTGTACTTTATTGTTTGTTTTTTCCTTTTTTGAGGTACTGGGGATTAAACTCAGGAACCTGAGTTTAATAAAAAATTATTTTAATAATAAAATAATAATATTATTTTAATAATAAAATAAGTGCCAAGCAAGCACTTATTCTACTGAGCTATCTCCCCAGCCCTTCTTTACTGTTTCCATAGTGGCCATACTTCTAGGTTGCCGACTGACAGTGCAGATTTCCCTGCAGAAGTTTCCGCAGTCCACATTGGCTATGTTTGCTAACGCTTGGGTTGTCAGTGGCAGTTTGGGTTGGGAAGGTGAAGTTCACTGTTAGTCCACATAAAAGTTGACATCTCTCTGTTTCCAGGAATAAGATAATGTCATCCCTACTTGATGACTTTGTTGGAGAGGAAATGCTCTGTTTACCAGAGTGGTCTTGAGATCTGTGGGTGTGCAGAATACCCATGCAGAGTAAATCTTGAGACACACATGCCTCCTGCTGCATGCACACACACTTCCCAGTGATTCTCCCAACCCTGTTTTGGTGTGCCTGTGAAGGGGGTCTGGTTGGAAAAATGGGTTATGGTTCTAAACCAGTTAGAGGGAAATCGTTGTTGCAGGCCTAGCCTGGACAGGTGAGCCCTTGAGAAGAGCCAGAAGATACAACACAGAGAGGCCTTCACCCAAGAAACAGGCCCCGCTGCTGGCCTGAGTGGGGAGATCAGTACGGGAGCCCAGGCAGCCAAGAGGCTGATGGCTAGAGACAGGAACCTCAGGAAATGATCCAGAGGTGCCAAGGAAGATCCAAAGTGCCAGACAGGAACATAGGGCCTACTCCCATTTCAGCTCTGTGTCCCTGCGCAGAAAAGGACCTGGGCTTCCTCAGGCTGACAAATGGGACCGCCTGAACCACTTAGTTGTTAAGGAGATTAAAAAAAAAAAAAAAAACCCAAAAACCAATGCACAGAAATAAGCGGCAAGCCTGGCTGTGTGTGTCGATGCAAGGGGAGCTCACTGCTTCCTGAAAACTTGCTGTTCTTTTCATGTGCGCTTGCTGCATGCTCCCCCCGCTGGATCAATATTGACTAAGCAGCTATATTTATAATAATCTTAGTGATTGAATATAGCTGTGACCCACGTTATACCCCTCTGATTGTGCGCTATACAACTTTCCCTGAGAAGTGGGGTCCTCCGCAACCTACTTTTGGGTCCTGTCCTGCCTCTCAAGAGCGTATCTCTTGTTGGGAGCCATGGAAGCTGGAAAATTGGTCAAATGCATGAAGGTGTGGCTAGGCCTCAGTGCCCAAAGTAATTAAACTATCTCAGTGCACAGACAAGCATCCTGACTGGTTACTGTCAGCTGTGATTCACTTGGCAACCTTATGGCACTTATTACTAACTTTTCAAAGGTATAAATAAAGGCTTCTACTGTTGTTCTGGGGGTCGTCTTGCCAGCCGGGCAGACAGGCCACCACCTGACTCAGCTCTCCTCTTCTTGCCTGTCTTTTCCTCATTCCTGCCCACCATTTCTCCCTGGGTACAGCAGGTGACACTGACAGACCAGTGAATCCCCACAACCTCTCCCCCTCAGTAAATATTCCCTATTCCTAATCTTTGTTGTTCCTTGAAATTCATTTTTCCATTTTAGAGAACACAAACTTGGTGTATTAGACATCTAATAGGTTAAGAGTTATATGATATTTAGGGGTTGTAATATCACTCCTGTATCAATAAGAGCTGGGAAAAGGCTGCCAATAGAGGATCTGAATATTCCAAAGAAGCAGCTGTGTTCCTTGTAGGAGAAGATGCTATCCAGGACCACCTGGGAGAATTCACAGCTGCAGCCACAGAGAGACCCAGACTTTTTTTTTTTTTTTTTCTTCATGTCCTGGGAATCAGGCTTAGGGTCTTTGCACTGAGCTATAGCCCCAGATTTGTTTCTGGTCTAGCTAAGTGGCCAAGTTTCCCTAGCTGGGTTGGAACTTGTGATCCTCCTGTCTCAGCTTCCTACAGTGCTAGGATTAAAGGTTTGCCACAGTGCCCAACAAGGCCAGGCTCTTCTTAAAGCTATGCTTTGCCCCTCTGTTGAACATGAGCACAGAATAGACAGGATTTCATGCTGAAGTCTAGGCACATCCTCCCAGGAGCCTTGGTCTCAGGCAGGAGTTCATTTTCACCCAATCCTACTGAGCTAGAAAATTACCCTTTACCTTTCTCTATTGCGGAGATAGTACATGGGCTGTTTGTATCACTGAGGGTTCCAAAAGGTTCGTTATCACTGATCTATGATAAACTTAAGGGACGCTCACTGTTCAGGACTGGTCATGGATTTGTATTGACCTTAAGTACCAGATTTGGCGCCTGTGGCCACTTGGCCTATTTCTTCTCCATCCTGACCTTGCCACACAGAAGCATCTGGCCTGAGTCACCAGCTGATTTGGTATGAGGTGGCTTGGGCTGCAGGGCAGTTTCTCACGTGTTCCCAGCCTGGGGACAGAGGCCCACATTTGCTGGTCCTGGGCTCCTGCCTGTGCTGTTGGGTCTGGGATAACTGTGTGTCTCTCTATAGATTTACGTCCACTTGAAGGAAGGTGGGGGCCCTGACGGGCTGGATGCACTGAAGAGCAAGCCCCAGCTCCATAGCATGGTGGCCAGGAGCCTGTGCCGAGATGCGGCTGGCAAGAACTATATCATCTTCACGGGGCCCAGCATCACCAGCCTGACACTGTTTGAAGAGTTTGAGAAGCAAGGTTTGTCATGCAGGGTCCCAGCATGGCTGACCATTAAGGGGTAGTAGAGGGTTGGGGTGTGGAGTATAGTTACCATAGGCTATAGGGTACCAGGCAACAAGGGGCCCTGGTGATTTCAAAGTATACAAGTTTTGGCCAGTTGCAGGGGTGTGCTAGCACAGAGCTAGGCATGATCTTCTGGGTGTTGTTCTATATATCTTTTTCTGTATGGCTGTGGGCATCAAAGGCCCCAACCTGGCTTTAGTGAGGGTCTGTGGGCTCTTGACCCAGCCTGCATCTCTGTTGTGACCTCTTCCCTGGCAGATGCAAAATGAGAATGAGCCAGTGGCCTGGGCTTTAATGCTAGGCTCCTTGTTACAAAGGCTGGGCAGTCCCAGGGCTGTGGAACAGGGCATTCCTAGGGGAGATGTCCTGGCTGTGGTGCCAGGGCAAGCATGCTGACCTTAGCTGGCCTGTAGTGAGGCTTAATCTCCTCTTCTCAGGGAAGCACAGGACGCACCATGCCAGTACAGCAGCCACTGAGGCACAGACCCTTTGTGCAGCGCACAGCCTTAACACTGGCCCCTCTTAGGTTGTAGAGCCTCAGGGGCAGCAAGGTGGGGAGGCAGCTGGCCTCTACTCCTTGTGCTGGGGCTACACAGGGCTCAGTAGTTGTCTGTAGTGAGACCAAGTGCATTTGTATTGACCCTGACCCGGCGGTATGATGGACCAAGGGGGAGAGTCCATCACTGGCCCCACCACTCTGGAAGAGGTCACATTGAATAATAGGGTCCTGCACCAAGCCAGCAGGGAGAGCCCTTAGATGCAAGGCAGCCCCTCTGTGTGTGACAGGCACTCCTTGACTCACCATTGGCCTGCATCTAGATCTATGCAGTGTGTTCAAGGCTGGCTCAGTGTGTGTCTGGGCAGCTGTAGGTTCTGGGGCTGGCCTGGGCCACTGGGGCTGTCTCCCCCAAAAGCTGCATGCTTCTCCTGGGAGTTGAGAGGAAGACTGTCTCTTGCTCAGGAAGCTAGGAGACTGGGGAGGGAATCTTCCTCTGGAATAAAGGTAGTGAGATGTAGAATTTGGATTTTTTTTTTCCAAGAGAAGTTAGGTAACAGAAATGATCTCATTGCCTATTTTAGAAGCATCTGGTTACTGAGCCATGCTGCACACAGGCTTTGCAGTGACGGGTGGTGGCTTTCTGTCAGTTGTGCCCATGCTGAGGGCCAGGGATGGCTGTGTCCACCCAAAGGCCAACTAGACACTCTGGGTTGGTGCCCACACCCCCGCAAGTCACTCTATGTTTGCTTTCAATCTGTCACCCAGGGCTTTCCCCTGAGGACCTCCTTCCCTCTTGTTTGATGTGTGTGATGACCGCCAAGTGTGGCAGTTTCCAAGAGTGTTTAGCATGCTGTGCTTGGCCTGGTCCTGAGTACCAGGTGGGCCCTCCTGATGAGGTCACTGTTGCTACAGCTGGTCTGCTGCTTACATCATGGGTTTTCCTGCAGGCTCGGGCAATATTTTGTAAAAGCCTGTCTTCTGATGGCTTCACCTATCTTCTGAGGGCTTGCCTCTCCTCCTAGGGTTTGGGTGTGGTGCCTGTGCTCTGATAGAGTGAATGTGACCACATCTCCCCTCAGGGATCTACTGTTGCGGACTGCTCAGCCCCCGGAAGAGCGACTGTACAGGCCTCCCACCGTCCATGCTGGCCAGCCCGGCCACGCCCCCTGCCCGAGGCCAGCACCAGATCAAGACGAAGGGGAACATGTCCCTGATCTGCTGGTACAACAAGGGCCACTTCCGCTTCCTGACCAATGCCTACTCTCCGGTGCAGCAAGGTGAGCATGGGCGGGGCCTGGGGCCTATAGGTGTGGGTAGTCTGAAGCCCCACTGAAATTCCTGGGTTGCTGGCTGGGTCACTGATTGCCACTCTGTGTGGCGTTGAGGAGGTTCCTGAGCCCAGATGATGGGATCCACAGGTGACCTCCAAGTTGTACAGGTGTAATTTCGAGGATCTCCTTATCACCTAGGATGCTGTGAAAGGTCTTCTCTGAGGGGGATCAAATTGCAACCCTTCCTTACCTCATATCTTTCTGAGAAGCCAGGCATCTGCCTGTGTTGCCTGCCTTATTGGAAATCTGCTCATAATGAAGGACTTGATTAGTGAGGGCTTCACATTTAAAGCAACCTAGTACAGTAAAAGCTTTTAAACTGCTGAAAAGAAAACTGGGCCCACAAAGAGGGGTTGTTTACTAAAATATGTGCAGGTGTCAGCTCGTGGGACTGCCTGGCACCTGTGTGCTGTGCATGTGTGTGTAGTGTGCATTTGTGCCTGTGGTTTGTGTTGGGGGAGCCTGACAGCTGCCTTCAAGGGCACACTGTGGGGGTGTGAAGTGGTAGTGAAGAAGAGAAAACTGAGCACTCTGCGCTGCTCAAATTTGTTGTTCGTGTTTAATTTGGTGGCAGTTCAGAGGAATCCATGTCGGGACAGGATGTCCGGAGACCTGCCCTGGCTCCCTGAAAACCCCAGGGTACTTGAGCTTCAGTGTCACTGCCCACCAACATCCAGGTCCCCAGACCAAAAGCCCACAAGTGTGGAGAGCCACAGGTGCCATTAAGTCAGCTGGAAAAGTGGGATCCTAGGAACAGTGGGGCTGGCTGCTTCCCCCACCAGAAATCACCTGCTCAGCTCATGTTAGAGCATTTTTTTTAAAGGAAGAGGTAGTTTTCTTTCTCTTCTCTTCTCCCCTCCCCTCCCCTCCTCT
>PVKA01010829.1:0-20585 GCA_004027165.1 Ctenomys sociabilis
ATCCACTAGGTAAATAATTATTGAATCTTTGATATAATTCAGCTATAAAAAAACCTGTAAATATAATTTCATGTATGCACCTTGTACAGTACCAAAACGTTATGAAAACAGTTTGCAATGTATTAATTCATCGACTCTGTATGGTTAAGGTGTCTTGAAACTGTCTGATTGACATTTGTATTTTAATAAAATAAAAATACATGGAAAAAAGAAAAAGATAAAAAAAAAAACAAATAAAGGTCTGCTTTTCACTTGTCAGTGCACATGGAATAAATAATCTGTGAATTTAGAGGCCATATGAACATAGATAGCAGTGACAAAACTAGACAATTTTTTTTTCTTTTTCCCCTCCTGAGGTGTGCATAACTTAGAAAATGACCACAACCAAAATGAGTACAATCCATAGTTGTTGTAAAGGCTGTGGAGTAAAATACAAAAAGGAGTCTCTCTCTGTAGGTGCAATTTTAATGTAATAAGCAGGAAATAAGGCAGCTCTCACCAAGGAGAGTTCGCTGGCACGAAGAATTCTCTGTAAGTCTCAGAGATTATCACTTGATTTGCCTGCATGCTATAGCTCTCATCAGTAAAAATGGGCAGTCTTATTTATTTACCTTATTTCATTTTTTTTTTCCTGTGAAAACTGATGCAGTAATTTTTGTGAAAATTCTCTGAAGGAATAAAATAATTACACCTTTTTTCTGAAAACAAGTCCTAAATGGAAAGTTATCAGCCTTCAAAACTAGAGATCAAACATCCCAGTCCCAATTATTCTGCCCAACCTGCCATTACAGGGTGATAGCCCAGCAAGAGAACAATGAAGTATAATCTTCCATAGGATGCTGACCATCACCATGGTAACAACTAGCGCTTATTTTCTGGTAGGGTCTTATCTTCAGTGAAACATGGATATTGTTCCCATATACATTATTGCTTTCAGTAGTATCATGGTTATTGAAAGTAATAGTTTCTGTTTGCCCTCGAATGTAATATGATCCTGGACTCTTCAAAGCCATACCTCGTCCAAATGTACAGGGTACTCCTGTAGGGGATGCACCCTAAGCTAAGCAGCAATCACGATCATGAGTTGTGATAATAAATAGATATAGAGCCAGTGAGTATAGCTCAGAAGAGTAAAGCACCTGCTTAGGCAAGCTTAGGCAAGTGCAGGGACTGCAGTTGGATCCCTGATAGGACATGCCTTGCCAAGCCCATCCCCAGGTGGGACTCAGCCTGCCAGAGTCACAGGCCCATAATCCCAGTGCTGGGAAGGCAGAAGCAGGAGGATCTCCATGAGCCTGAACTGTACAGTGAGACCCAACCAAATACAGAACAAATAAATAAAATAATAATAAAAGATAAAAAGAAATAGAGGGCCATGAGATAGATCAGTGGCAGTACACCTGCCTCATAAGCTGAGGTCCTAAGTTTCATTCCAGGTATCAATAAAAGAGAAAGAAATAGAATGGAAACAAAAATAATGTAGAAGATAGTTCCTGGATCAGAGGTTCCATCAAGCTTCCAGAAAAGGCTGAACATTAGATAACAAAATGAAGCACTCTGCAATCCAGTGCTAAAGTGTGTAGGACAAAAGTGCCATAAATGCTCTGAGAGTTTCAAGAACTAGTTAGATTGGAAGGAAGAGGGCATGTGTTCTTCCTAATTTTCTTACTCTTTGAGAAACAGACGTAAATTCCTGAAGAAAATGTTTTCCTCTAGGCAGCTTAGCCTGGCCGCATGCGAAGTTGGGGCAGTTTTAAGGTGACATGATTATAGAGGAGGCTAAGAGAGCTTTACAGACCTGTAAACATGGCTGCTTCATCAGGGAGGTGAGGGTAAGAGCTGGGGCCTTTGCTGAAGGTGAAGGAGGTCAGCTTCGATCCACAGTCCTTCAGTGTGGCCAAGTGTGGTAGGACGTGACTTCTTATTTCCCTCTAACGTATATCCTCTTACTTTAAATTTTAACACTGTAAACAGCATAAATCAGAGAAGTCACAATAAATACCAAGAATTTTAAATAACATATTATCCTACCACCTGTAAATTCCTAGTGTTATTCCTTCATTACATATATTCTGGACTCTTTCGAATGCCTCTATATGTACCTATTTCTGTGTTATTTTTCAATAAGTTTAACCTTCTTTTCACATAAAAACTATATTAGTTGAATGATAAATAAAGATATTCTATAATACTGTCCATATAGTTTACATATGACTGGGTGTATGTAAACTGAAAATTTTAAAGTTTCTTCAAAGAAAGTGGTAATATGCAATCATATGTCAAATCTTACATAATTATATCTGTTAATATGAGCAACAGATTGATGATAAAAACAGATAACATATCACCCATTATTAATCAGCTATATGTGTTTGGAAAATTTGTAATGTATGCATTGTTTTTTGATTAACTATTGAGAAATAGCAATGAGACAGTTTCAAAACTAATTAGTAGGACAGTTTCAATAAGTAACACATTGCATACTGGATATCCTATCTAAACACTATTAGTAAAAATCTTTCTTCTCATTGAATTAAGAGAAAGTAGCTGTTATCTATCTTAATTATTTTGGATGTACAGATACAAAATGGTCCTTTATTTGTATCCCCTTTTTGGTTAAGTTTTGTCACAGATGGGTATTCCATTGCCATGTAAATATTGTAGGTGTGTGAATTCAGCAAAATAATTCAATAGTCCATAACAGTAGTGGGTTATCTGTAGGTCTGGATATGTCAGAAGTTATTGACTTGAGCCATTTACAGCTCAGCATATTAATAAGGCTTTCCTCTTTATACCTCATTTTTATACTTTTCTGTTGCATGGTTAAGACCAAGATAAAATCATGACCTATATAACAAGAAATGTAACTTTTGTATCTTCCAAAGTCAGTCAAATCCTCTTAGGATTTATCCTGAAACCCTGTACCTCAGTTTGTAGATCCTTTGTCAGTGTCAACCATGCGGATGAGTCATGGCCATTGCTTTACCAATTTGCTCTCTGTGAAAGCCTGAGAGAATGTTTTCTCTTTGTGTGACTCTCCTTAGGCACACTGTACATCATTAATCACTTTTCTGTGTGGCCCCATGCTCCCCTTGATCAGTAAATTTGGGACACAACTGAATTACAGGATGAGTAACGTATGTATTGTATGTTATACTGTTTCTGTCTTTGTTTCTCCTGTTTCGTTCTTGCTTTAGTTTCTACTTTTCAAAATTAAATTAAGAAATAAATTAACTGAAATGCATTTAATCAGCACTGTATTGATAAATCTATTATCATTTTCAATTTTTAATTATAATAAAGTGGTGTAAGGAACATCCCTGAAGCTTACTTCTGTACACAGTTATACTTACTTCATTAAGATAAATTCCTAAAAGTACAATCACTAATATAACAAGAATCATTAGTCTATATTATTCATGTACTAGTTACAATAGTATTGTTATTTTCATAGATGAAATCAAATCTGGACATGAGCTTCAACTAGCTTCAAAACTCATCAATTCTCCCTAGTGTGGTCATATGCCCTTCAGTTACATATTTCCTGGACTTCATGCATCCACAATCAAGAAGTAACAAGGTGTACATGGAGCTTAGTGCTTAGGTGTTGTCCCCATTCTTCCTCCTGACACAAGCTGCTGTGAAATGTAACCAGTTTCTACTTATAGGTGCAGTAGTACCTTTGAGCACAGCCATGTTAGGGTAGTTTGGTGACCCATGCCAGACAGCTGGCAGAGGCAGAAAGCAATGGAAATTTGGAAACTATCACTTCCAATATGGTCAGTGACCCCTGCAAGTGCATTTTGAACACTTCTCTCCAGTTATTGGTGAAAGAAATGGAGCCCAGATTCTTTAAAGCATCTAGGCTTGTTCCTCACTCTGTAAAGTGTTAACCCTAAAAGCTGCTTTCATCTATGTGTATCTTTGTCTGGTGCTACTAGAACACTGTCTGTCTCCTGGCAGTCCAGCATAAACTACAGTGAACACAATCTTGAATGAAGTTCTGGATGTCCATTGCCCTCATCCTGGAATCCAGGCTAGCTTCCAAAACGGAGATGGTAAATGCTTGGCACCCACAGGAATCCCTTCAGGTATTCCCCACTAGAAGGAGTCCTGCCTCAAACAAATTGTGTTGAAAGAACTGGGATTCTTCCCCAAGAACCCATGAAAACCTAATCTTTTGGTTTAACTTAGATTTCTAAAAGGCCTTTGTATTGAAAACCTGGTCTCTGGTCTGCAGAACTACTGGGCCCTGGAGGAACCTTGGAGAGCTGGGACCCAGGAAGAGGAAGTGATGTCAGTTAAGTGAGCCAAGGAAAGCCAGAAGCAAGGCTGTCCTGCTTTCTCTTTCTCTCCACTTCCTGGACAGAAATATCTCTATTACCACATCCCACAGATCCTATCCCCATACTTCATGAGTAATTGGCTTCTGGTGATTGCCATTTACTTGGAAATTCCATGGCATAATGGCATATGACAGAATGCTCAAAAAGAAACCACATATTCTTGGATCCCATATATTACACTGGTTGTCTTAGCTCGGCATATACACAATGTAATCATTTGATGAACTTCTAACAAACAAGTGTACTTATCCCCCTACACATGAGCACACCAGACAGCTGAATTGGAAACTTAGAGTGATCCCAGACGTGAATAATTTTAAAACCTACTCAGTGAGTAATGCGCAGCCAGAGCTGAAAATGTCTACGCAGGATCTCTTTCATGGTCTGCTGTCTGTCCTCACCTCTCATTTCTAGACATTTTTTTTTGGCAGAACTGGGGATTGAACTCAGGCCCTTGTGCTTGCCAGGGAAGCACTTATTCCACTGAGCCATCTCCCCAGCCCCTAAATTAATAACTACATTTTTTTTCACCTCTCATTTCTCCATGTGCATCTAAACTTCTTTGTCTCTAAGAGCAGTGCTGGTGTTAAGCTCAAGGAGAAATAACTGGGGGTTATAAGCATTATTGCTCTCAGATGGACTTGTTTTAAAAATGAGAATCAGAGTCTGAAGCTACAACCTTAGATGTGACAGAGAGGGGTGAAGGGCTTAGTGAGTGAAAGAGCTGGAAGCCATTCACCATGTTGAACATTTTCTTTCCTCCTATGGCTAATAGGAATTCCTCCAGTGGTATCACACTGTACTTATTAGTTCTCATATCTGTCCAAACTGGTATGAATCTGAGCATGCCAACACCTAGATGCAAATTATGCACAGAAGATAATGAGAACTGGAATGCCTCTCTGGAAGATAAGGAAGGCTCCAAGACTGCATATAGACAGCAAAGAGTTGGGACACAGGGAAAACAGACACACAGATTCTGAGACTTGGATGAGTGGATCCTTCACCAAATCTAGCCACAAACCTAGAGCTATTCAAGAAGTGGCATGTGGATACAGCTGAGATGGAAGGAATGACTCTGTCAGACATACAAAGTGCAAGATTACTGGAGCTGGATATGAAAAGTTAATCATATATACCTACTCTTACTATTAGATAACAGTTATTGACAAATAGAACACACACACACAGATATATATTTGAGGTCTACAGTGAGAGAATTTGATACACTACACATATACAGTGTTAAATAATGATGAGAATAAGTCAGATTAAATAATCCCGCATAACTGCACTATATTGCATATGTGGTGAAAATACTGAATGTATTGCCCTTAGCAATACGTTCACCTTTAGGTATCAGAGTAAATCTGTCTTTGCATAAAGCCTACAATAAGCCAGAAGACCAGTGTACACTTGGAAGTTCCCATGTGCAGTTTTCCCCTCTCCTTGCTGTTACCCTTCAATCAGGTTGCATTTGCCTGAGCGCCTGCTTGTAAAGGGACACCCCACCTACTCGGGCAGCTTCCCCTGTGTTCAGGTGTTCTTTCACAAAACATAATCACTGTCGGTTGCAAGCCCAGATTGCATCTTGTCTCCACCCACCAACTTTTCCTTCCCTGATTCACTGCTCGTGGCTGAGCAGGGTGGACGTGCAGCCTATACCTCCCCTTCACCAGAAGCCTGCTTACTGCAGCTCCCAGACACTGTTTAGGGCTGGGGACTGGAGCTATCCATCACCGTGGTGCTGACCTGCATCCAGGAAATGGGAAGGTGTAGAGAAAGCAATCATGGGATGAGATGAAGTAGTCAAGTTACAGATCAAAATAATTCTCTCTCGCTACCCACATCTGACCTCCCTTGAATAAAGGAATTTGCTCCAGTGTCTTCTGAAATTAAGAAATCCCTTTTACATATAACATCTGACAGCATTGGTACTTTTTACATGATCTGTGATTTTCTGACATCAGCACCCTCACAATGCTGCAAATAAATCACTTGCTCCTCATTCTACAGCACCCCTTTTCCTTAGACAAGCTTCAGTGGTGTTTTCATACTATTTTAAAATGATGTGTTTGTCTCTTTTCCTTAACAGAATATTTGCATTTTTTAGTGAGGGTAGAAACTCTGTCTTCTTTATTTCAGCATCAACAGCACCTAACAAAGTGTCTGTGAGATTATGGGTACAACATAAGTGTGGATTAACTTTTTTCATAATTGGCCTTAGGAGTCCTGTAAGTCCTGATGCCCCAAACACAGCCTGAGGATAGTCTCAGCACCACCCAGAAGCTTATTGAAAATGCAAGCTCTCAACCCCTTTGCTAGACCCAGTGATTCAGACCTGAATCTTGACAAAAGATAGAAGGCATTCATCTGTATATGAGAAGCCCTGACTCTAAAACAGGACTACCTAGCAGAGGGGAAAGCTGGAGCATGGGAACACAGAGGGACACATATGTCTGAGTCCAATCAACCTACCGGTGGCGCTGCTGTGGGCAGGACCTAGACTTTGCACCCATGCCTCGCGCTTTTGCAACTTTGCAGTCAGTCAGCTTCTCTGCTCTGCAATAATAAATCTGACTCATCCTCAGACAGAACTGGTACAGCCTTAATATTGAAAAGTCAAAGGTCACAGAAAAAAGTTTCACACTTTCCAAGTCCAGTATCCATTGTCTCCCGTAAACAGATTGCTACTTGGTGTAATCTGAAGAACCACTGAAACAACCTTGGCATAAATCCTTCACGACCACCTCATGCAGAATATGAGATTTCACCCTTAAAAATCAAATATTTGGCCCTTAAAAGTGAATGCCCTCAAGAGAAGAAATGATTGGTAAACAGGCCTACTGTCACTTGATAGGAGATCACTGTATTCCTGGCTAAGCAGCAACAGGTTCTGTGACTAAGAACAGAAGCATAGCAACAACTGGAGACTTTCAGGCCTGAGTGAGCTCTGCAATATGGATTCACTGTTCACTAAATAAGGTGTGTGTGTGTGTGTGTGTGTGTGTGTGTGTGTGTGTGTGTGTGTGTGTGTTATTCTGGGCTGAACCTAGAATCTTCAAATTGAATTACATTAGCAGCCCTTTCTTGGCATTTTCATTTTGAGACAAAGTCTTGCTAAATTTCCCAGGAGGGGTTCAAACTTGCAATCCTGCTACCTCAGTTTCTCAGAGTGCTGGGATTAGTGCACTTCCATGTTCAGTTTAAGTGTTATATTTTTTATGGGGCCATATCATAGGCTTGAGAGTTCCTACCACATGGAAGGCATCGTGGCCATTTACCTCAACATCTTTATTTTCAGATGAAAGAAGTCAAACCTTCTCTTTCCAGGGTGAATGGTTAAGAACCAGCATACAACTGGACATCCTTTCCCTTTTCCTCACCTCATCAGCTGATGGTAGTTGAGGGTGTTTTCTCTGTTGGTTGATGAACCTTGGAGAGAACATGTAAAATGGAGCATACAGGTGATCAGGATGGACCTGGGAAATGAGCAAAACATGTCCCTTGATTAAGGAACTAGATCTCACTCTTTGTTACCTGTTATAACACATTTTTTGGCTTATACACGGTAATGCTTTCCATTTCATGCTCCTGAACTACATACCCTTCTAGTTCATACAGTAATTTACACTGTGAGAATTAATGCAGTAATTCTTACACGGAAACATCTTCATGAGGACTAACTGACAAGGCATAGGAAATGCTTATTTTAATGTCTGTTCCATGCAAGAGCTCAGGAATTCCCCTACCTACTACCATTGGTTGAGTGAGATCTTGAAAGGAAAACAGTATGGAATTCAGTGAGAAAGGAATGAGAAATAGAAAATTAATCAACAGGTGGTTTGTGATGGTGGAAGGGAGAGAGCTCTCGATGAAGAGCCCAGCAATATGTTTATGTGAGTGAAGCACATTAATACTGCACAGCGTTCACTTTCCTGGGGAGAAACAGCCAGAGTGATGAACCATGTAGTTTGATTGGGTGGCAGAGAAGCCTCGGTGAAAGATAGGTAGCGGATAACCTCAGGGTGGCGGTGTCTAAGCTACAGATGCACGGCATTTCATTTACTTCCACCCTACTCCCACCATCATTTAGGTGCCCGGAGTCCTTTCAGACTCATATCTAATGTGATCAGCTCTATGATTTCCAGCGTCCAAGCTGAAAGGTGTGTTTTCCACGAACTTCCATGACACTCAGCTGGATAGTATACATTCTGCAATAGGATATTGACTTCCCTCCTGCAGACAATCGCCAGGTCTAATTTAAAGTTGTGTGTCCCATAGTAAATTGCATAACACTATTATGATAATAGCTTCTGTTTATTCAAACAAGTGAGCACAGAGCACTTAAAATGGCTCATTCATTTAATCTCCTAATTGCTCTATTATTATTTCCATTTTACACAAGAGGACACAAAGACTGGAAGAAATTTAGGAAGTAGCCAAAATTTACCCATTACTAGATGCTTGACTTGACACTTAACAGTCTCTCTCTCTCTCTACTCTCTGTTTTTCTCTCTCTCCCTCTCTCTGTCTCTGTCTGTCTCTCTCAGATGATTTTCTTCCTTCCTTCCTTCCTTCCTTCCTTCCTTCCTTCCTTCCTTCCTTCCTTCCTTCCTTCCTTTCTTTCTTTCTTTCTTTCTTTCTTTCTTTCTTTCTTTGTTCTTTCTTTGGTACAGGGTCTTGCTATTCAGCATTGGATTTACAGGCATGCACCAGCACACCTGGTTCTGAGACCGGCATGGCATGCAGTGCCAAAGATCATACCTGGATCCTTGCACTTGCCAGACAGGCCCTTAGAGATCCAAGCTGTCTCCCTAGCCCAGATGATACCTTTAAATGTTTATTGAAATGATGGAAGGTAGAGAGGTAATGATAATTATTCATATCTAATAGACAGCTTGGGCCCAATGATTTCTCCTGCCTGGCTGGCCAGTACTAGGTGTAGATGTGTGATCTGCAAATATCCATAGTTAAAGTCTTGCTCTACAAGGTACCTTTGGAGGTGTTGAGGTCTGTGGGAGGTCAGGCCTAGTAGGAAACATTTGCACCATGGGGTGGTCTCTAGCAGGGGTCTGTGAAGTCCTACACTCTTGCTCCACATACCTTGAGACAAACTGTGGGCTCTGACACCCTCCCACCATAATATGCTGCTCTCCTTAGAGGCTGTGAGACAAAGGTGCTCCTGATCACTGACTGGAACTTCCTAAACCATAAGCCAAAATAAATGTTTTCTTTTGCTAAGTAAATTATCTTAAGTATTCCTTTGTGGTATCAGAAAGCTGCCCAAGAGAGCCTCCTTTTCCACTTCACAGAGCTGGAGTCTGACCTCCTCATTCCCATCTATTTTTCCACTGAATGTAAAGATTTGTAAAAATCAAAAGGAAATGGTAAGAATATTACAGAAGAGAGATTTAAGGTAATAATTTCAGAGTGGGAAAAGGGCTTCATAAAAGTATTGTAAAGAGTAAAATGTTTTGGAATATGACTGCAATTCTAGCTACTGGGTTGCTATACAGGAGAATCTTAAAAACTACGTCATTCTGGGCAACTTAATGAGCCTCTGTCTCAAAATTAAATAAAACTTAAAAGCGTCTATGGTCAATAACAGAGTACTTGCCTAGAATATACAAATCTATGAGTTCAGTCCCCATGATCAGAGAGAGAGAGAGAGAGAGAGAGAGAGAGAGAGATCTAAGGTGTGATGCCTTAAAATTAAAAAAAAAAATCAGTGCAATAATCTGGAAGTTTTGATTAAATTTTTATTAGACTTTCCCAAGGAAGGTTCTCCTAGTACCTTAAGTGACTGAAATGGATTTCTTGGCCTTGCCAACAGCAAGTGGGTTTTACAGTGATTCCTGGGTTCTACAGCTCTGGGCTATCATCTCTCCTTCAGGAGACTTACTGCAATAATACACAGCTCAATGGCAGCTGAGTCTGGAGAAAATTCAGTTTCATATTCTCAGTCCAGTGCTCTTTCCACGGGGACTACTAGGCCATGATCTGTCATCACAGAAGCCTGCCTGCTTGTCATTCATAACTTGCAAAAGCAGGTCTAACTAAAGATAACAACTGTTAGCTAATTCTTTCCTAAAGTCCTGATGATAGTTCTATCATGAAGATCATAAAATATTAGCTAAAATCAGATTCAGAATCTTCTCAAGAACTGTCATTCTCCCCAGAATATTGATTGAGGCTGGATTCCTGCTAATAAATGCAAGTGAAATTCAGCACATCATGGTTTTCTGGCAGTCAGTAAAGGCCATAAAAAATTAAGATGAGCTCAGCCCCAACAGATGATTACAGACACCAATATAAATGTAAATAGGCTCCTCATTTCTAAATGTGCTAAATGTTATTGCTGTTTATGGACATTGGCTGGAGTTTGCCAGAGAACCAGGCATAACACTAAATATGCATCCAGTCATAGGCATCAAAGTGCGTGACATCAAATTGAGTTCCATTGGTGGCTGACATTGATTATGTGAAAACACTTGATAGGTCATATCCAGTTGGTAAAAAAAGTCCTACTCCCCACAAAAAAATCACCAACTCTGATTAGGGGTAAGTTTAAAAGATTTGCAGAAAACAAAGAAAGAGTGATAAAAATAAACTACTTACGTGTTTTACTGCTTTTCACTTCTTCATTGTGCATAAATACATGCATGGTAGCCTCAGAAATAAAGAGAAACAGAACTGCTCTAAAAGTCTAGAAGAAGAGTTTGAGGTACTTAAAGGACATGGAATACCAAAAGCAAATACCAGGGAAACCTGAGTTATTGTTGCTTTTATGGACCCATCTTTATTGACAAATTGCCAAATAGATAACTTTTATGCATAAATGCATATTTTTTCTGTGAATTACAGGGTTTGTTTACTTTAAAAAGATTAAAAAACAATAAATGTATTTAATCTCATCTTTCTAGACAAAAGCATCTCTGAACAATTACATTCAATAAAATATTGAATAATTTCATTCAATAAAACTTCATCAGACTTGGCTTCCAATGCTATGATCATATCATTCCAATTCTTCAAAGGCTTTTGGATATAAGACATGCACACTAAACATAGCCGACCCTTTTTTATGTGTCCACACAGGGTTGTGCTAAGTTGTCCAGGCTAGGACTGAACCTGTGATTCACTTGCCAGGATGGCAAGCACGTGACTCTGCATCTGGCTGGTAAAAGCCTTAAAATGTTTCCCTTTAACTATCAGTCAAACAAACCTCAAACACTTAGAGCTAGTGTTCTAGCTCTCCTCTTCATGCCAGGTCTAGTTCATCTTTCACCACATCCTTCTTTAGTTCCTCCATCCTGCTTGGGTTTTTTTGCATGATGTCTTAGTTACTTCTCTCACTTTTGAGATAAAATATTCAAAAGTCCAAGTAAAAGGAAGAAGTTTTTACCTGTATTACAGCTTGTACAGGTTTCTGTCCATTGTCAGTTGGCTTCAAGGCAGCGCAGAGTGGTAGGGGAGAAACAGTCCATGACAAGCCAAGGTAGAAAAGCAATGCAGAGGTGAGAATTCAGCAGCAGGAGCAGCCTGCCTCTGCCTTTTGTCTTTTCCAGGACATCCACCCTTTGAGGGGTGCCATCCTCATCCAGCTGGCCCTTCTCCTTATCCACACCCAGAACTACTCCAAACCATTCAGTAGAGTGATTCAGTAGCTACACAACTTTAGTACTGTCATCACACATCACAGATACAGCCTCCCCTGGAAAGCCCAACCTATGACCCTGGGAGGCTTTGGGGGGCATCTAGACAAAGCCATAACCTACAGCTCACCCTTTCTCATGGCAGTACTTTCTCTCAGGCTTTGTTCCCTGACACAGCTAGTGCTTCACTCCAAGTCTCTGTGTTGAAGGCTGAACTGTTTCTCAAGATCTGGAACTCTACATTCTCCAAAAGACCTTCTCAATGCTTCCAAACCCTTCTAGCAACACAAACTCAATGTTTCCAGGTTAATGTTGTAACTCCTCTGTTTTCTAGTTTCCACATATATAAAAATGCAAAATAAGAGTATCTACTTCACGGGGATATGGTGATGAGTGAGAGAAATAAAATATGCAACTCTTAATGCACTGCATAGTACACTGTGTAAGTTTCAAAGGGTTAGTTTTAAGAGTACTGGCCATATTATTGCTATAATTTTATTGCAGTTTTACTAGTACTGCTGCTTTTGTGTTCTGTCCCTGAAATTAGTACTTCTGTTATAGGTTTGCTACTCTGAGTGTGTCTATAAATCTCACATCCCCAAGCCCTTCATTAAACTGTAAGCCTCGGGTACACAGCGACCAGGTCCCACCCATTTCTTCCTTTGGCATTGCACAAGGGGAGGCATAGCCTGACATTTAGTGAGGTCCTCCTGAATCTTTGTGAATCTGCATACTATGTGTGCTTCATAAACTACAACTTATATTCCAAAAAAGGGTAATGGCAGCATTAGTCTGAAGGCTGAGATAATAGTTCACAGACCAAATTGACTCTGACAGAGTGAATATATTTTCATCAGTGTTGTAAAATTAATTTACAATGTTAATGGAGAAAGATATGAACATGTTTTCTGTGCCTATATGTTTATTTCATTTTTCTTAATTATTTTTCTTCTCTTTAGAATTCCCCATTTGTGCCAAAAAGCACATGAGGGCATGTGTATAATTTTTGTCTAGAAAGTGAAGGAGAAAATACAGTGGTAATGCAGAGGATATACAGAATAAAAAAATTCCCATCGTTTAATACTGAAAATAAGATACGATGCTCCTTAGCAGCAGTAGTATATATCAGAAGACTTCAAAGAACATAACCTTTGGCCAGCCAAATCTGCCACTTGATATTTATTTGAAGGAAATCAAGATAAATGTGAATGAGGAAGATTTTTCAAGAAAAAAATTCATTGACCCGGAAGTCTTTAAAATTAAGAAAAGAGCTATAAAACTTATGGTAATATATATATGATAATCCCCTACCCATTCAAAGCTTTGCATTAGGGAATGCTTATTTGTTTGATGGATTTTTTTATATGTATTTTTTCTACACAATACACAGGAAATCCCACGCTGCTCAGGCAGTGGCAAGAGATGCCCTAGCTTACTTCTTAATGGAACGTGATATACACAATTAACTCAACAGTTAAAAAAAATTGCAAGACCATAGTTATGACAGTTGGCCTAGGGCCCGGGCTTCTTAAGAAAGCTATATTGAACAGATATTATTAGGAAAGACGAGGTATCTCCCAGGAGCAGCCATTTGCAATAGCAACACTTTCTTTTCCTTTTAAGAAAAATCCCAGTGCTCACGCTAGCTGCTGTCTAATTTCACCATCCTCTCCTAATACTCACGTTGATTAAGTGGAAATCTCCAACTGAAGGCTAACATTTTGATTCTTCTGAATATCTCAAAATAAAATGTCTAAATGCACTACACTTGTGAGATCACTATCAACTCCAGCAGTGTCAGACAGTGAATAAGGCCTGAGTTCCTGCAGTCAGACATTTGTGTCTTTGTCACTTACTCTCTTTGGAAACTTTTCTCAATATCTCGACTTTATCAACTATAAAGTTGCAATAGCGGTATTGATTTTTCTGGCTTCATACAAAGATTGAGTGTAGTTAAGACCTGATTGAATTCTCTGACACATAATTGTCATGTTTCCCCTCTTATTCCTCTATTACACTCAAAACATTACCACCTACATGGAGAAATAGTTTTAGTCCCTTGAAAATTTTAGTTAAAAGTAAAGACCTTCAAGGTGTTGCAAAGCAGGACTCCTAATTATGAGCACTTCATGATAGTTCCTCTACATTGTCATCCTCATCTTTAGCAGGGCTTGGACAGCTGGTGCTACCTCACTTGTACCCCCTCAGGCCTCAGGACCTCATTTAGTACCAGTTTGCATCCCAAAACCAAGTCTGAACCTCTGCCTAAGGCTCTCTCTAGCCATTGGACTTACTCTGCTTGCCTGCCTAGCAAATGAAATCTATAATAAGAGTATTTGGCCAATTATTGATGGGGTTGATAGACACTAGCAGTTCTTAAGTTTGTCTCAATAAAGCATTAATGCTGAATTCACTCCAAGAGGTTTTCAACATGTAGGTCTAGGATATGCAAGACAATTTGCATATCTAATTAGTTTGCAAGCTCTGTCCAGTTTGCTCTTTGGTGGAACCTGGGCTGAGCTGGCCATATTTGGAAATTCAGGCTCCCACAACAAAGCTCAACAGGCTGGGTTGGTTCATCAATATCAGTTAATTTTTCCACAGTTCCAGAACCTAGAAGTATAAAGTCAAGGTCTTGGCAGGTTTGCTTGCTTTGTTCTCTGCTCTGGGCTTACAGATGTCCACCTTCTTACTATCTTTGCCTGGCCTCTGTCCTGTGTAGGTGTGTGCCTGGTGTCTCTCTTGTGTGCAAATATTTTCTTCTTACAGGGACACTAGAAAATTGAATTACAGAGTGCCCTTATGTCCTCATTTGATGGAAGTCATGTTCTTAAAGGCCCTATTTTAAATATCATCACAATGGGGATTAAGAATCCTACATATGAATTTTTGGGACTTGATCCAGTCCACAACAGTAGATTCAAAGTTCTCTGTGCAATTAAGCTGCAGGCATGCACTGCAATAAATTGTTGGCTCTGCTTTGGTCTGCTACTCCTTCTGTCTCATTTACTCATTTGTTTACTGGTTCAAAAAAAACAGATGTGTTCAACTCTTTGTCTTAGGATAATGCTCTATGACATCCCAAGCTAAGATAATAAGCATTTCTCTATCAAGGCATTGCTCTATAAAGAATACAATGCTTGTGCTTGTGCAGCTAATGTTCAGAATTAGAAGTCAAAGTATAAATTGCCATTCTAACTTTGTCCAAATCTAGTTTGTGCAATTCTAACTGAAGCACACTATGTAATCTTGGAATGATGGGCAACTCAGGCCATCTAAGGCTTGATTTCATCATAAATTAAATGGCTATGTCAATCTTAGTCTTGCTAACTCTTGCAAGTAGTGTGAAGATACGTATCACAGTGATTGTTTGGTTCTAAGCAACAGAACAATTAATTTAGCTGACTAGCAATGAGGCTTTACTAGATTATTAGGTAGTTCACAGGATTGACAGCTGAGAGAAAGAATTTTCAGTGTAAGCAGACACCACTGGACTCTTCTGCATAGAAATGATGTGATACAGATGAAGGCCATGAGAAAGCAGTGCTAGGACCAAAAACTCCACAAGAGAGAAATCCTCCATTTATATGTCAATAAATTGAATAGATTCCACATAGAGTCTGTTGACTGTATATACACTTGTATCGAGTACCCACTCCTGAGAGTGTGGATCAGATAATGATGGCTTTCCATGTGCTGCAAGCTTCTGATAAGACTGGAGACAATAAAAAAGTAAGTCAAAATATTATTCATTACCATCTTTGACCCATGTTCTTGAAGGACAGTAAGATGGAGGTTATGCCACATCTGATTATCGTGGTGCAAACTGCAACACCAATTTTTATACCTGCTACATTCCTAGTGAATGACCTCCCAATGTATTGTCCTAAAGCCACCATGTTCAAGATATAAAGTAATAGAAAAGCATCTTATTACAGAAGGTACAGCAATAGGACTTACCTTTAGCTGTACAAAGGCAAAAAAATCAGAAAATATCTGATAGTTTGCGCTCTGTAATTAAAAGACAGGGGAATTGATGGAGAGACTTATGGAGACACAACACATCATAGGGAAGAAGATACTTCTCAGTCCCATCACACACACACACGCACACACACGCACACACACACATGCACACACACGTACACACACACACACGCACACACACTGTACTTAGAAAAAAAGGAATGAATACAGATCAAACTAAATATCGCTACTAAATAATAATTTAAAAAAAAGATAACTGGTGCTTGTTTTTTTTCCACTGTCTCAACAGGTCTGGTCTTGCAGCTCCAGATGATCTTGAACTCACTGTAGCCCAGGCTGGCCTTAAACTCACAGGGATCCTCCTGCCTCAACCTCCAGAATGCTGGGATTCAGGCATGCGCCACCATGCTTAGCAGTACCAGTGCTTTGAAAAGCACATAGCTTCACACCATCCCAGGAGATTATTATTGTCCTCCCGATTTGCATGTGCTTATTATTTATTAGTTCTAAGTGACTTAGCAGAGATATCAGAACACTCAAACTGAAGCAGATGTTTGACTGGGGGCTTTGAACTGTCAGCAATAGGGAGGCCATCCAAGAAAATGCTTTGCATGCTACAGTACTACAGAAAGCCTAGAGAGGATGCTAGTCATCCTGTAGGTTTGCTAAAGAGTTTATCCTTTTGGCCAGGCTACTTAACTTTACTGGATATGAGGTTTGTTTTGTTCCATCTCTGAACTTTGTTATGGGATCTGCACATGTCCTATCTACTTCCTACACCCTTGTCTCTCCATCTTTCAAAAGGGGTTGCAGTTTAAACCCCATATCTCAAAACTGAAAGCTGAATGAGCAATGAGCAGCTGCACTGTTGAGTCACAAATGGAGTGCATGTGTTCTAGTGGATTCCCAGGGAACTGACTCATGGCCAAGGCCTGGAAGACTGTTCGAAGGACAGAGAAAGAGAACAGCAGGTAGACACCACTGTTAAGAAACACCATGGCAGACCGTGGATAACACTTTATCAGTGAGAATCCAATTCTGCCATTACACAAGCACATTCAGTATTTCCATCAAACTGTAATTATTCAAGTGGATGTCTGTACCATAGGTTGTTACTGAGTGTGTTAGACCCAAAAAAGAAATTAAAAGTGAAGAACAAAAGAGGGCACAACTCTGCCTCTCTATTCACCATCTTGTTAAGTTCAATAATCTTGGCAGGACTTTCATTTGTCAGGAAACTGTAGAAACAATTTTTTCTTCATAAGCATGTGTGTGGGCAACGGAGGCTGGGAGTTATTTATCAGATGTTAGCCTTTTTAAGCACCCTACTGACGATTTGTCTGAGATATGTAGTTCTATGACACAAAATCAGATAAAGGTAATAACATAATACCAGGTTATGAAGACCTGCCGTCAAGAGTGACAATTTTTAGACATTTTTTTCTCATGAGAGAACTGTTGCTATAGCTTATGATTAAGAAATGGAAAACAGTGGTCCCTACGAGAAAACCCAAAGAACTGGGAAAAAACTCTTCTAAGAACAAACAACTTACTGCTAGTAGAAAATAGGATTTGGGCTTGGAGAGGAAGACCAATTTCAGAAGGTCCACTTTAATAATTTACCTGTATTTGGGAAGTGCAGTACCAATGAAAAATTTTCCATAGACATGAAAAATAAATTTCATAGTTTTAAATCTGGTGAAGAAAACATCAGTGTCCAATTTCATCCTTCTGCAAAACATAAACAAAGAAACAAAATAGATGAAATGAGAGTTTCAAAATGCTGGATAGCAGGCAGTGATACACAAAAACAAGGTGAATCATTTGATTGCCATGGGCTAATTTACTGAGAAGGCTTTCACTGGTATAGGCAAAGAGCAATGAAGTGGAGCCTGACAGACTCTGTGAGCTGAGAAAACCTTATTGATAACGTGGAGCAAGCAAAGCAACCCATGTTTGTAGGCTTTACAGTCAAAAAAGAAGGGAATGTACAGAGATCAAGAGTGTCTCCTCGATATTTGTCAAGAAATTAATCTGCATGCTTGTGCTTGTAACCTCCTAGCTGTGCTAGACAGCTTTCCATTGCTGGGATAAAATAATTACAATAATCAACTTATAAAGAGTAAGATGATGTGAGCTCTAAGAGTCCAGGCCTTGGTCAGTCACCCTTATTGATGATCCTGGCACTGTGCCTCATGCAAAAATATGGTACAGCAAACGCTGCTTAAGTCATGGCAGCTGAGAAGCAAAGAGAAAAGAGAAGGATTACGCTTTCCAATGCCTCCTGAAAGTTTCTAGTGCCTCCTCCAAAGGATGCCTCAAATTATCTATATTCTTTTTCTAGGCTCCATCTACTAACTGGAGCTCGTTTCACCAGTTCCTATTATCACCACTGGTTGGCAACTAGGCTTTCCAGGGTCAGTGCAGATTCAACCTATATCAGCCAGAGAAGATATGCTGAAGAGATTGAAAATAATTACCTCACTCTCACACTGGGATAGGAATAGAGTTGTTTCCTTCTTACTGGAAAGGAAAATTCCATTCTATTGTCATTGTATTGAATGGTAAGAAAAGTTGTGCTTCATCAGTAGGAAACAATAGTTCTTTAATGAGTTCTCCTTTGAAGTCTCTAGCAAACCATAATGCATAAATTCAAGAACTCCAAATCTTATCATTTTTGCCTTTTTTTTTCTTTTAAGAAGTGTACCATTTTATTACAAAGAGTCTCACAAAAATTGAAAGTATCTCAAAAAAATAAAAGGAAGCTAGACTACCAACCTTCTCCTGTAGAACTAGGGAAGACAGGGCAGTGTGAGCTGTTTAGCTCATGCAGGTCCAATATGAAGGTAGGAGAAAAGAACCAGTCTAAAATCAGCAGATGTTACTGTAGGAACCCAAAGAACAGGGGACCCTGGAGTTGCAGCCACCCCTTCCGGAGCACTCAACACTAAACAGGCCCTCAGCAAGTCAGGATTTCATCTTACAGCTGCACTGCTTCCATCCAGAACTGTGCCCTTTGTGGCTTAAAACTAAGACTTGGGGAGGGGTGAAGAGCATGCTCGCTGCTAGAAAAGTTCCCCCAGCATAGCTGCCCTGCGCCCAATCTCCCTGGCTCCTCTCTAGTTCCTGGGGACATTTATAATTAATGTATTTTAATATAAATATATAGCAAAATACAAAACATAAAATTTAAGGGGTTAGAGGGAAAAAAATAAGGAACATGACAGGAATCCTGAGCTGGGGAGGGCTGCTTTGGCCAGCTTGACCTCCTCTTTGGCCCTTTTGGCTTCTGGCTTCTGCTCCTTGATATTCTCCTCTTCTGTCATTTCTGTCTTCTCTTCTATTTTTTTTTTTTCTCTTTCTCATCTTCTGTTTTGACTCTTTTGGGGCAAAGAGAAAAGATCAAGAAACTGAGGCTGGAAGAATTGTTGCAGTCACCTTCACAGCAGTCCTCCCAATATGACTAACCAGTACACTAATGAGTGCCCAGAGAAGATCAAACATCAGCTCGTTGAAAACGTGAGGTGCATGCTGCCACATGCACCTGGGCTGCAAATGCAGGCAATTCCTGAAGATGCAATTCCCAAGGAGAGCGGTGATGAGGACGAAGAACACCAGGACAAGCGTATTTCTATCCGTCCCTCTGACAAGTGAATTGCCAGTGAGGAAGAGTTCTCTGATACATGAGGAGGTAGAATTATTTTCAAATGATTGTATCATAGCAAAGAGTAAGAATATTTCTATCATTCAGAAATACCTGTCACTCAACAAAATCAAATGACCATGTTGACAATATCTAGCATCTGGTCAAGGATTATCACGTGACCACATGGGTCATGACGAGTATAATCAAGAAAGAGACCAATACAAAATTATCATAAACAATAAAATTAGCAAATAATGCCAGGACAATTGATAAAACTGTATTTTACAACATAAAAAACAAAATTAGAAATATTTGAACTGCAAAAAGCTCAAATCAACCCATTAGGAAGAAAAATACAAAGTCTAGGAAGAATAAAACACATTGAATGAGATTGATGGCTATTTACAAATTACAGAAGAATACTTTCATGAATTTGAACTCATACAAATATTAATTGTCCCAAACAAAATATGCAGGAAAAATACAAATAAAAATCATAGAACAAAGAATACCAATGAACTATGAAGCAATCTGAAATTACCAACATATATGAACATAGAATAGCATAGAACCTGGGGAGACTGATAAAAAGTACTTTAAGAAATAATGGCTAAAATATTTTCTAAATTTGATGCATACATTTAGCCACTGCTCAAGAAAACTGAAGAAAATTTGACCATGAGAAACATGAGATTACTGCACAAAGATGTATCAGCAGCAAATTACTCAAATGGAGGGGCAAAGAGAAGAGCTCAAAGTCTGCTGCACAAAAGCTCAAAAGCACATAACATTCCAAGAACTAAGCACCAAGATCACAGCATATTTCTTGCTAAAATCAGTGCAAGTAAAAAGACAATGAAGTAAGATCTTTATAATACTAAAAACAATGGCTGGGCAAATAGCTCAGCAGATTAAAGCACCTGCAAGCAGGGTTGGGGCTAGGGGTTG
>PVKA01010829.1:20685-63123 GCA_004027165.1 Ctenomys sociabilis
AAAAAAAAAAAAAAAAAAACCCAAATAAACATTGTCAATATATAATTCTATTTCATATAGAAAATCTTTCATAAAAAAGAAATTATCAACTACAACTCATTCTACAAGACATTTAAAGACAGTCTTTCAGGTAAAACAAAAGTAGACTAGGTATACATATAAATCTGTATCAACTAAGAACCAGACATAATGGCTATCTGGGTAAATCTGTAAGATTTCTTCTATTGTTTAAACTTAAGTAAAATGTAAAGAGCTATTAAACAAGCAAAGGAATATCGGTGGAAGAGATTACGTATATACATAACCTTAATTGTAGTTTCTTATATTGTTTCCACCACCTACAAGTAGACAACATGCATAGAGTGGCATGCACAGATTCGAAACAAGAGCTGGCTGCTTGCAATTTGTTTAGCTCTTTGATAGGAGGTTAAGGGCATCCAAGTGTCCAGACCAGTGTCTGTTACTGGTGTAGACATCTGACACCTACAGTCTAAAATTGGAAAGCTTTAGTTTGGCTTCATGACTATAGTCTGAGGTCAGCTGGCTCTAAGAAGAAACAGCATCATAGATAGGCTCATGAATCGACGTGTGGACCTGATTTATTTCACTTTCCAGTACACTCTCTAGCTGTATCCTTTTATCTACAAAATCTTCCAATTTCTTTTTTATGGTTGAATAATACTCCACTTTGCAAAAATACTCCACTGTATATTTTCTATGCATTCCTCAGTTCATGGGCATTTGGGTTGTTTCCAAGGTTTAGCTATGAAAAATTGTGTTGCTGTAAACATGGGCACATATATGTTGCTGTGGTATGATGTCTTCAGTATTTCTGGAAAAATACTCAGGAGAAGAACAGCTGAATTGAATGAGACCTCCAATCACTGCTTTTTAAGGTATCTCCACACTGATTTGTACCAGTCTGCACTGCCACCAACCATGGAGAAGGGTTTCTTTTTACCCTGGAAGTTAAATTTTTGTGTATGTGATACTGGGGATCAAACTCAGGACTTTGTACTTGCCAGACACTTATGTCACTGAGCTGAGAACTTGAAAGAGTAATGAAAATCTGAATATATAGTGTGAAAGGGAAAGAAATTTTCAATGGCAAGGAAAAACTGGCATGAGGAAAAAGACAAATGTAAGAAGGAGAAAAGATACATTTGGGTATATATGGAGAATAGTTTGCATGGTTGTGTTGATTTCTGCTGGTATTTGAAAGGAACAGTTAGTGCTTAATCTATTTTACTCTGAATTTTTTCCTCTTTTGAATTTCTTATAAGTTTTTGTTATTTTTTAAATGAATCTTACATGTTTATATCTGGTAATGTGAATAACTAATTTGAATATAGTATCATGTAATACAGCAAACATTGTTGAATTCCTATTACTTTATTTAGTGATATCTTGTGCTGTTTCTAATGCTGTTTTTTATTTATATCCCTAGTTTGTATTCTTTTTGTGATGAACATTTTATCAATTTTATTGAGAAAGGAATAGCAGTGGGACAGTTTGAAAACAGGTTAGTAGGACAGTTACAATAATTAATACATTGCATTTTGCTGTCTTCATAGTACTTATTCATAGTACAAGATGCAGATATTATATATTCTTCAAAAACTATTAGTACAAATTTTATTTTCATTGAGCTAAGAGAAAGTAGCTGTATACCTATCCTATTTTTTATCAATATGTATGTCTATATCTATCTATATCTATATCATCTGTATTGTATTTTCACTATAAAATGGTCCTTCATTTATATCCCCATTTTTTGTTTACTTTTGTCAGAGATGGGTATTCCATTGCCATTCAAATGTATGAATTCAGTAAAATAATCCAATAGAGTTCAGTAGTCCATAATAGTAGTGGGTTATCTGCAGGACTGGCAATTTCAGAAGTTGAGAGCAAATTGGTCAAACAATGGCCATGACTCATCCACATGGCTGAAACTGACAAAAGATACACAAACTGTTGTACAGGGTTTCATAGTACACCCTGATGGGATTTGACTGACTTTGTGAGATACAAAAGTTACATTTTTGTTATATATAAGTCTTGTTTTATCTTGGTCTTAATCATCCAGCAGAAAAGTGAAAAAATAAGGTATAAAAAGTAAAGCCATAATAATATGCTGAGCTCTAGTTTGTATTCTTTAAAAATAAATATCAAAGAAGGGCCCATGTGGAGGAAAGCTGGTGGTCAGAAAGCAGAGCAAGAAAAGGAAGGTCTGTCCAGTGGATCTCGTTCCCTGTGGCTGCCTCTTCCAACTGAGTCCTGCCCCCCCCCCACAGCACAGACCCTGGTGGACTGATCCACCAGTGAGTACATTAGCTTCATGACTCAATCACCTTCAAACACATGAGGATTTGGGGGGACATTCTAGATCTAAACCATAACCCAGCTCCACCAGGGTGAAGTTACTCTGTGTTGCCCCATTTATAAGACCTTCCTTTGACACACACTGTGGGCTCAAGCTAGTGCTGCTGCTACACAGGCCCCCACTTCTGTCATGAAGCTTATCAGTGGGATTCTGTGCAACATTGGACCAAGCCACCCATCTTTCTTTGGTCTGCTGGCATCCTGGGGCAGGTTGTCTCTGAACAACTTAACATAATATCTTCCATTTTTATATGCACTGCAATAATGGGCAAGATGTCCCTCTTCCTTAAAAGGCAATAATACTTTGTTGTTGTATGGCAGGATAATATTTATATGTATAATATGTATGTATTATACATATAAGTAAATAAGTATTACTGATTTCAATTCCTGTGGATATATCTATCTATCTATCAATCTATCTATCTATCCATCTATCTATCTCTATCTATCTATCCATATATATATATATATATATATATATATATATATATATATATATATATATATATATATATTATTGTTTTGACATGCAGATATTCATGTTTTGAAACAGAATTTATTAAGTGAAACTATTAATCCTTACTTTTTGGGTATTATTAATACTTGTGCCAAATATTAATTGATCATATATGCATGAATTTAGTTCACATCTTTCTATTCTGTTCTGTTGGTCCATGTGCCTGTTTTTATGTGACTAAAATACACTTTAACAACTATAGATTGTAATATAAATTGAGATCTAAAAGTATTATACTTCTAGCTTTGACTTCCTAAGTACGGTATGTCTATCTATTTGAGGTCTTTGTTGGCTCTATATGAATTTTGGATCTTTTCCGTTTCAGAGGCAAATATTCAAATTTTCATAAGATTTTATTGAATCTGAAGAGAGTAATAGTGTCTTGGTTAGTTTTCTCTCATTGCTGGGACAAAATACCGGACACCCAAAATTAAGGAAGGAAGGTTTGTTGAGCTCCAAGGCAGGGTGGCACATAGCAGAGGGCAGCAGTCATAGCAGTAGAAGACAGCAAACAGCAGCAAAGGGAGGAGCAGCAGCTGTGGCATCTATAAAGCCTCTCTCCCTTCCTTATATTGTATTTGGGGTATCCGCCCCAGGGTGCGTGTAGCACTGACACCCATAATTCCAGCATTGTACTGTAAATTAATCAACTTCTAAAAGCTGCCCCAATGATTGCATGGGACTTTAGGCAGAAAACTACCCACAAACCATAACAACTAGGTAGCATGAACATTTGACAATTTTTTTCTAGTCTAAGAACATAGGATCCTTTCCCTTTATCTGTTTCTAATACTTCTGTCATCAATGTCTTATGGCTCTAAATATCCCTCAATTGCTTAGTTACATTTATTGTCAAATATTTTGTTCTTTTTGACCTAGTGTGATTTTTTTTAGATATCTTTCTGTTATTTTATAGAAAAGCAATTTATTTTTAATATTTTATGGCATGGAACTTTCTTTTTCTACAATTGTATAAGGTTTTTATATTTGTCCCATAGCTTTGGGGGGAATATTTATCACATTAAAACATGCTGTCTACGAACAAAAATAAGTTACTTATTTTATTTTCATTTGAATGCCTTTTCTTTTCCTGGTGTTATTGTTCTGCACAGACTTTCCATTTGCAGGGCTAAATGTGATGATTAGAGGTGATAAGATTGGACACTCTCATCTTGCTTCTGATCTGAGTGAAAAAGTTCTCATTCTTTTACCATTGGGCATGGTGCTCACTGTGGGCTTGTTATATGCAGCCTTTATTGTGTTGAGGTATATCCACCTACTTTCTTGGAAACATTTATCATGAAAAAGTGTTGACTTTTGTCAAGTGGACTTTCTGCAACTGTGGAGACAATTTTATAATTAATCTTATTTATTTTGTTTATGTCCATTACATTCATTAATTTGCATATGCTGAATTATATTTTGCATTCCCTAGACAAATCTCATTTGATCATCAGACCCGAGCCTTTCAATGTGCTCTTGAATAAATTACTAGGATTTTTTCAAGGAGTTTTCTTCTAGCTTCATTAGGGCCACGGTTTGGTAATTTATGGGGTCCTTGTGAGATTTGAATTTTAGTAATTCAAGCCTAAGAGAATGAGTCCGAAAGCAGGTATCTTCTTTAAGTTTTTGAAAAAAATCTCAAAGGTGATTGTTCTTGAAATGTTTGGCAGAATCCAGCAGGAAAGGTACTTCCTCTTCTATTAAGTACTTTTATGTGTAGATGTTGGCAGCACACAGTGAGGACACATCACGTGGAGCTGGTACTTGCACATAACACATCTTAACTCCACTTTGTTCCCTTGCCCTCCACCTCTCTGCTCCCTCCAGCTCTTGATTCACTTCGATTGTGAAAAAGCTCTACTTCAAGTTGTTCTTCAACTCTCTTTGTAACATCAACTTTCCATTTCTTCTTTCCTTCCCTCTTCAAAGGGAAGGGGAACAAGAGATTAATTCCCTGTAGAATGCATTCCTGTATTTTTCCAGGAATTTGTCCAATTTTTTTCTAGGTCATTCTCTTTGCTGGCATAATGTCATATTCATGGAATTTGGGTTTTGCCTTTATAATTCTGGACTTCCATTGTGATGTTGCCTTATTCAGATGTGACTTTGTTTGCCTTTTCATCTGTCAGGTAAATGTTTTGCTAATTTTCCTTATCATTCAAAAATACTTCTAGTTTTACTGGTCCTTTCCACTTTTCTCTAGATTTTTCCTTATTTTATTTCTGCTCTGAACTTTGTCATTTTCTTTTTCTTAGTAATTTTGTCCAGTTTATTCTTTTTCTAGTTCTTTGGGTATAAAATCACATTTGTTTGAGAGCTTTTTCTTCACATAGGTATTTATTGTCATAAACTTTCACTTTAGCACTACTTTGGATTCATCTGATAAATCTTGGCATGCTGTGTTTTTCTTTTCTCTGAAGAATTTTTCTTTTAGAGGTGGCACAACATTGCAGCTGACGGCGACCCTTCAGCACTTGTCTTCCAACACAGACAGCTATTTGTGTGGCTATGCATGTGCACCAGCCTGCAGTCACAACAGCTAAAAAAGCAAGGGAAGAGGCCATAGTGGCTATTTTGAGGATTAAAAGAATAAAAATGTATTGAGGAAGTTAAGGAGTGAATACATAACCCCGTGTCATTTCCCACAATTCCAAGCAGAATGGCATGGAGATGGACAGCATCTGTGTGGGAAAAGGACAGATGACTAAATTCAGATCTGAGATTAAAACCCAGTGCTAAGCCCATCACTAATACATGCCAGGCAGAGCTAATTGACCTCTACAAGGTGCCAACATCCAGATGCTTGAGCTGTGTTAGACAACTGGCAAAGACACTGCCTTGACCACCTCTTTGCCAAACTTTAGTGACAGAGTAGGGAGTAATACTTCACCTTCTAGGTAGTAGGGTAAGAAAGCTAGTACAAGTCTGTTTGGGGGCCTAGTCCCAGGCCTGTCACACTGAGGCTTAGCCCCTGGTAGAAAAATGAAAGGCTCAGTATACAAGCTGTTACTCACTCATGGAGCCTTTAGAGCTGCCCTAGCATTGAACAGAGACCTAAGTACTAGTAAAACAAAAATCACACTATCACCTACATGATTCTCAGCCTTGCAGCGGAAATGGGGTACCAAGACCACTTCTCAGAAACTGTAAGTTCTTGCAGTTAGTGAACCTCAGCCCTTCCATTAAGGTGAGAAGATAAGAAACTGCCCCCCCCCAGATCCCTCAATATCAGGTAGCACAGTTATTGCCAGGGTAGAATGCACAGGCAAGTCTTTGAGCTTCTTTGGCACCAGAAGAGAAATATTCCCTCAAGGAATAGATTTATCCCACAATCTATATCACTGCCAGCAGTGAGCATGGCCCTTATCACACAGTGAAGGCTATGAATACCCTTCCAACTGCAAGATTTAGATGTGACCCTGTTTAGCATCAGCCTAGGTGTACAAGGCCCAACCTGACCAATGTTCCCCCACAGTGGGAAGTGTATGGGATCAGACCCCACTCACTGGGGGGATAGAGCAGTATAGTAAGCCCAGGGCTTTGCTTTTTGGATTTAGCTCCATACTGTAAAACCTATATTGGGTTGTCCTAACTCAGTTTCTGAGTACAGAGGCTCAGGAACAGTATCAGTGCTAGAGGAAGGCACACAGACCCAGTCTACTGGAGGTTTATTCCAGTTAGCATCCTCATGGCTGGCTGAAGCACTTTGGGGGCATAAGTCTAGCCCAGAAGTACCTGACTCCAGCTTAGATTTGGTCCTGCTTCAATATTATACTGGTATTGGTGGCTGTAGGTACATGACAAGACACAGCTTTGTCTTGTTGGTAGCTACAGATGTAGAAAAAACTGGTACATTGTTAATTGCTGTGTCTCATGTGGAACCTGAAGAACACAGAGAGGATTGAAAAAATAAAGATAAGCGATAAAAGCTGAGGTCAGGTAGAGCCCTCCTCTCCAGATGGAAGGAAAAGAACTGAAGGAAAGAAACTGCTCAATCACCATAGGGCAAGTTATTTATACATTTGACGAGTTAGTGCCATGGGACACAGCTTTGCCTACTAACTAGTTACTTGAATTGTCATAGGGCTTAGTGTTCTCTGGGCTGAAGCAACTTGCACCACCTTGGGCGTCTTTCGTTCTTGGACCTTGGACCTGCCTTGCCTCTTCCCCCAGTGTGTGAACGATTTCCAGCTCCAACCACTCCCTACGGTTAATCCCTGGTGATTCAACCTGGTGCTGGGCAGGGTCTGATCATAGGCTGTAATGCTGATCAGGCCTCTGGGCCTATATTGGTCCAGGGAAAGGTTTGTTGGGATGACTATTCTTTCTTGGTATTCCCATGATTTATTATAGACCTGCCTAATGAGGACTTGGAACAAATCTAAGTGTGGGTCACTTTTGTGCTGAAACAGTAAGAAAAAAAAAAAAAAAAAGAGCCCATAGGCATAAAAAACCTCAAACCTAGCCCCACCCCCCAAAAGAAAAAAGATAAAAAAATCATGAATGGCTGAATCTCCAGGCTAAAGATCTTGGAAAGAAACCACTTACTGATAAACAGGAAATTTTTATTTGAATAAATGTTCTTAGGATCTTTGCATTTTTAATTGTCATCTTTCCTTCATTGAGTGTTTAGAGTAGATTTTGTTTCTCTTTCTCTTTTTACGTTTCTTTCTTTTATTTAGTGTATTTGGTACAGGGTCTCTCTACACAGATTGCACTCCTGGTGATCCTACTGCTTCCAGCCTCCCCAGCTCTGGGATTACAGACATGCACCACTATGTCCAGTCTCAGTGGCTGGTTTAGCCCAGCAGAGGATGGGACTGGCACCACATATGGTGCTGAGGGCCGAACCCTGCTCCCTGCCCTTGCCTAAGCAGGTGCTTAGTCTGCTGAGCTATCTTGAAAGTTCCTCTTTCAGTTTCCTTTCTCTCCTTTTTTTTCTTTTCCTCTTTCAATTTATTTCTTCTCATTCTTATTTTTCTTTCATTCCTTCCCTGTATTTTTCTCTAGGATTACCTTTGTTTTTGTTGTTGTTCATCCTTCCTTGTGGCTCTTCTCTAACATGATCAGTTTCCTCTTACTTCTCAATAGGACACATTGTATAACTTTTCTCTTATTTTTCTACCCTTTGATTAATTTTTTAAATTTCATTTTTCATTCCCCAGTTCACAACCCCATCTACCTTTATAGCATAACTGCTTATGAATATCTAGATAGCTAGTGAATTTTACACTACTGCAGTAGAATGCTATATTATTTTTAGTAGAAGTAAAGTGTAGCTATTTATAACAGGTCAATAGTATGTCGCCATTTGGTTTATCTTAGTAACCATACTATCCTTATAGATCTTTTTATATGTGTAAGCATGGTATATTATTGATCTTTAAAGCCAATTTTCAGTTTATGTTTGATGCTATAACTGATTTATTTATCATTCTAGCCAAGGTAATGTAGCTACCACTATTCATTGTTTATTTTGGGATCACACTACCTGGGTTGCCTTGGCGTCATTAACAATAGTGCGGCCCACTCTTGGAGGATAGTATACTAAGCCAAATATGTTGCAACTTTCCATCCTCAGTAAGTGTAGGTGCTTGGGTCTTAGATGGAGCCAAAGGCCAGTAGTTATCCACACCCAGAGGACAGAGCTCGAAAGCAGATGTGTTCATTGATACATTGTGTCAACTTGGCTGAACCGGCTGTGGTAGTTCTAGACGTGGGGCCCAGCGCCTCCTGACTTCTGGCTTCTGACTTCTGTGGAGAACTCTGGGTCTCTGGAACAGCTTGATCTTCACAGTCACACCACTTTGGAGAAGCTCTGATCTCTGGAGCATCGAACTTCGCAGTCAGCGTGGAAGACAGAGCCTTGATGGATGCCGCAGCTGCTGCTCCTCCGCTGCTCTTCATTGCTTTCTGCCACATGAACTGTTGTTGTTTGCCCTGGTGCCAGTGGAATATGGACTGAAATGAATCTTGCCTTCTTTCATTTTGAGTGAAAAAAAAAATTAATCAAAGGGTAGAAAAATGAGAGAAAAGTTATACAATGTGTCCTATTGAGAAGTAAGAGGAAACTGATCATGTTAGAGAAGAGCCACAAGGAAGGATGAACAACAACAAAAACAAAGGTAATCCTAGAGAAAAATACAGGGAAGGAATGAAAGAAAAATAAGAATGAGAAGAAATAAATTGAAAGTATCTTCCATTAAATGGCTAACAAACACAGCTCTGTCTCTAGTTTTGGTACTGTCCTCACATCAGATATTTCTTCGCTCATACTTTTGACAGAACTTTTAATCTCTTGATTTTCTGCTAGAGCCTTTGTATTTATCCTAAATTTCTTATGTGAGAAATTGATGACTTACTGCTTTTCTAGCTTTTTGTTAATGCTTCTTCTGGCTTACTAATTGTTTGACTTGGTCCGCAAACTTATTACTTATATTTTCTATTAGATTGTCAAATGCCTTATTCATTATTCCATTAAAGATACTTTTATTTTTCCCAGAAATGACTAAACAGTACCCAAGACAGTAGACATAACTAACGAGATCTCCACCTAGAAATAAAGGTTTCCCACTACATTCAACCTGCAAATATTAACACTAGATTACCTAAACAAACAATAATATGAGAAGTGAAGCCAATAAAGTGCCTCTGAAAACTCCCAACTGCCCCAAAGTTGAACCTTGGGGAGAAAATCAAAAGCCACATATTGAAATTACTGATAATCATACTGGGCATATAATAAAACTAATGAATAAGAAATTTAATGGAAGATACTTTAAAAGGAGAGAAGTTCCAAAAATAGATTCTGGAACCGGCACAAATGATGTAAGTGTTTACTGGAACAATAGCAGGACTATTTTCAAATAAAAGAAGAGAATTTAACACACACCCTAATGAGGCATACAGAAACACAAATAGCCATGACCATAAAAGAGTATCTTTGTGACACATTGTAGTCACAGTCCCAAAAGTACAATCCAAGAAAATAATCTTAAATTTGAGAGAAAAGACACAAGCACTTATAAATATAGCAGCATCTCCATACAAATCTTAAAAGCCAAATAAAACCTTAGAGTGCATTGTTTCAATCATAAATCCCAAAAGACAATAATTTCCAGGCTGGAATATCCTACAAAACTGTATTCCAAAATTGAAGGATAAATAAGAGTATTGAGAGCAATTCAGGGCAAACTAGACATGGTGACACATATCTGTAATCCAAGCAGGTGAGAGGCTGAGGCAGGAGGATCAGTGTCTATGTATGATTTATGTTTTTTTTTTTCTCACATCTTTTTTCCCACCTACTTTTTAGCTACCTGTTCAAAGTGCACTTGGTGAAAACTAATCAAAAGAGCCAAAAAAGGTCACTACACATTGGTGAGGGGCACAATTCAACAGGAAGAGACAACAAATATTAATATACATGCACAAACAATGGTGAACCCAGTTTCATAAAACAGATACCACTTATAATAAAAGATAAGATAAATATAATCACAAGGATGGTGGAAAATTGCAATACTTTACTATCACAAATAGATAAATCAACTAGAAAGAAAATAAAGAAATGTAACTCACAACAAAGTTTTGAACAGATGGATTTAATAGATACCTACACCGTGTTCCTCCCAACTGCAGGATACACATTCTTCTCACCGGCTCTTTCAAATTTTCTCCAGAATAGACAACGCACTGGCCAAGAAAGAAAGCTATGAATAAATACAAAAGAATTTAAAATTATACCATGCATATTATTGGATCATAGTGCAATGAAACTACAAATTGATGAAAAAAGAAAACAAAATATGCAAACGCAGGAAAACTAAATAGTACACAATGGGTAACAGAAGAACTCAAAGAAGAAATAAAACACTTTGTAGAACTGATTTTAAAAAATGCCACTAGAACACTTTATATCCCATGGGACACTTAGGTGACTGTTTATAGCTGTGAATGCCTACATCACAAGACAAAGCCAGAATGAGTGCAAATAAGTGATCTAAAAGTACAACTCAAGATTCTGGAAAATCAGGAAGAATCTAAGCCTAAAATTAGTGCCAGAAAAAAAAATTCAGGGCTGACCAGAAAGCTCAGCATACTAACATACCTGCTCAGGCAGGTGCAGCGACCAGGGCTTGATCCTGGGCCTGCCGTGCCAGTGCCGCCTCTGCGGCTCCCTGAGTGGTGACTGAGACTGGGGATGGTGGTGCTCACCCATAATCCCAGCCCTTGGGAGGCTGAAAGGAGTAGGATCACTGTGAGTCCAGTGTGTGCATTGAGACCCTTTAGACTCTGCGCTAATAAACATAAAAATTCAAAAAGATCAGAGCAGAAATTAATGAAATTGCAATTAAAACACACAAAAGTTTCAATGAAGTGGTTCTTCGTAAGAATAAATAAAATAAATCCTTAGCCAGTCTAAACTAAAAGAAGAGAAATGATCAAAATAATGCAGCTTGAAAGAAAAAGGTGAGCCAGCCAGACAGCAAAGCCAACTAAAGCACTTGTGTAAGCAGAGTGCAGGGACCAGGGTTCTATCCATGTTGTGCCTTGCTGGACCTGTCCCCAAGGTGTGCTGAGACAGTGACTGAGACTGGGCATGGTGGCATAAGCCTGTAACCCTAGTGCTTGGGAGGCTGAAAACAGGAGGATCACTACGAGTCTGATCTGTGTAATGAGACCCTGTAGACCCTGCACTGAACACATGAAAAGGAAAGGAAAAATAAACAAACAAAGAAATGAAAAAGGTAAAACCACAACAAACACTTCTGAAATTAGACATGGACATTAACAAATATTTCACAAAACTTTATCCTACTAAACTGGTGACTTAAAAGAAATAGATTCCTAGATACATATGAATTACCAAAAATGAAACAAGAATATTTAAAAGCCTTGAGAAATCCCATTAGGGGGAATGAAATGAAGAAGTAACAAAACCTACCAACTAAAAAGTTATAAGTCTAGATAGATTCACAATTGAAGTCTGCAAGGCCTCAGGGAAGACCTGAAATGATTCTTCTCAAACTCTTCTGTAAAATTTAATGGTAAATAATACTCCCTAAGTCATCCTAGGAAGCTATGCTGATGCCAAAAACAGACAAAAATACAACAAAAATAAAGAAGTATATATCAATATTTTAATACATATAGATGTAAAACTTCTCTGCAAATCACTTGTAAACAGAATGCAATGTAAAAAAAAAAAAAAAATCGTGCAAAATGACCAAGTAAGGTCTATCCTGGGGATCTCAGGATTGGTCAACATATGCAAATTCAACATGTTCCATAAGGAGAAGTAGGAAAAAATCATTTTAAAATCTCCAAAGATTCAGAGAAAGGCTTTGACAAAGTCCAAAGTCTATGTTAAAGAACTGAAGAAAATAGTTATAGAAGGATGTCTGCTCAACCTGAAAGAAGCCATTTCTTGAGAAATCTGTGGGCAGCATCATATTAAATAGAGAAAAACTGAAAGTATTCCCTCTAAAATCAAGAACAAGAAAAGGATGTCCACTATTACCATACCTGTTCAACAGAGTACTATATTCAAAACAATGGCAAGAGCAATCAGGAAAGAAATTAATTAAAAGAGATTATTCATAGAAAAAGAAAGTGTCACATTATCATTATTTGTAAATGGTGTGCTTGTCTATATAAAATAATCAAAAATCCATACAAAGACTTTTCAAATTGATAACAAAATTCAGAAATGCAGCAGGATACAACCATACCTGTTCAACAGAGTACTATATTCAAAACAATGGCAAGAGCAATCAGGAAAGAAATTAATTAAAAGAGATTATTCATAGAAAAAGAAAATGTCAAATTATCATTATTTGTAAATGGCGTGCTTGTCTATATAAAATAATCAAAAAATCCATCCAAAGACTTTTCAAATTAATAACAAAATTCAGAAATACAGCAGGATACAAAATCAACACAAAAAAATCAATAGTAGTTTTGTACCCTAATAATGAACTTGCTCAGAAAGAAATTAGAAAAAATACTATTCACAATGCTATCAAGAAAAGTTAAGTACTTAGGGAATAACCCCACTAAGAATTAAATGATTTCTACAGTGAAAACTATAATAGTCTGAAACAGTAAATAGAAGAAGACATCAGAAAATGAAAGCTATTCCTTACTACTGGATTGATAAACCATACTCAAAATGGACATATGCCCAAAATTAATATAGAGAATAAACACAATACCAATAAAAATATGAGCGGCACTATTCAAAGAACTATAGGAAAGAATCTTAAAATGCATATGAAACCTAAAGACACCAAGTATGGCAAAGTTAATTTATAACTAGGACAAAGCAGGAGGCATCATATTCTAGGATGTGAAGTTATATTACAAATCTATGCTGATAAAAAAATAGCATGATACTGGCCCCAAAATAGGAAGGTGGATCAACAAAAGAAAAGATAGGATACAGAAACAGGGACAGAAATATTTGACTATTTGACATTGATCAAAATGACTAAAACATACACTGGAGGAAAGATGGCCTCTTTAATCAATGGGAAGACTGGCTTTCAATATAGAGAAGATTGAATCTAGACCTATACATCTTACCATGTACTAAACTACAATAAAAATAGACCAAAATAAATATTACAATGTGAATATTTAACCAGGTGAAAAAGGTAATTAGGAAAAATCCTGAAGTCATAGATGTAGGAATGAACTTCCTGAGCATAACATTGGCTGCAGAGGAAATACCATCAATAATCAACAAACAGAATCATAAAATATTCTCTGCAGTCAAAGCAATAACCACCTGAATTAAAAGATCATCCTTACAATGGGAAAATATTTTGCCCTCTATACCTAAGACAGAGGACTGACAGCTAGGATATATAAAAACTCAAAAAAAGTTAAATTTTCCAAATAAAAAATTCAATCAAATAATACAAAAGACACAATCAAAAATACATGATAAAAGAATCTAGGTTCCTATCAGGCAGCTACAAAAAGGTATAAATAAAGTAAGGGGAGAAAAAGAGACTATAGAGATATTGAAAAAGAGAAGAAAGAGAGAAGAGAAGAAAGAAAGACAATGAATAAATGGAAGGTCATTTAGCCTATTTCAGATTACATAAAATGTATCTCTGATTTCTGGTTCTTAACTAGAGAAAGAGGAAGAAAGGTGTGATATAAACAATATTTTTTCCTTTATCGAGGTTATTCCTATTTTGTTTTA
Organism: Ctenomys sociabilis; assembly: GCA_004027165.1. NCBI lineage: Eukaryota > Metazoa > Chordata > Mammalia > Rodentia > Ctenomyidae > Ctenomys > Ctenomys sociabilis. The sequence goes on from PVKA01010829.1 coordinate 34,806, forward strand.
ATATTCAGTCTTGTGCTATTCTTCTAGAATTGATACAATGATTTTATATAATATCAATCCAAACTTCAGCAGCAAAGTTCTTCACAGACTAGGAGAAAACCATCCCAAAAATCATATAAAACCAGAAAAGACTCCAAATAGCAAAGAAATTCTGGATAGAAAGGAGTAAGTTAAGAGGCTTTACCATTCCGGACTTGAAGTTACATTACAAAGACACTCTGATACAAAACAATGTGCTACGCACACAAAATCAGAGACAGACAACAATGGAACAGAATAGAGGTTGCACAAATATCTATAAGTGATAACGCTACATGATTGTTAATAAAAGGGCCAAAAACCTAGCCTAGAGGAAAGATAGTCTCTTTAGTAAATGTTGGGAAAATGTGTTATCCTTATGCAGAACAGTGAATCTAGACTCGTATCTCTCACCACACATTAAACTAAAATAAAAATGGATCAGAAAGCAAAACTTAAAGCAAACTTAACCTGCTGGAAGACATGATGGGTAAAAGTAACCATAAATATAGGAAAGGACTTTCTAAACAGAATTCTAGTTGCACAAAAAGTGATCTCAACAATCAGCAAATAGTAATGCATTAAATGAAATAGGTTTTATACAGCAAGATAAATTACCAACAGAAGTAGAAAAGAGAACATATGAGGTGTGAAATATTTTTCCTGTGATTCCTCAGGTAGAGACCTCTTATCTACCTGAGGTATATTAAGACTCAAAAAATTAGAGTATAAGAGCACTCAATATATAAGGACTCAAAAATTAGAATACCCCCCCAAAGAATAAAAGACTCAATCAAAAATTGGTCAAGTGAAATGAAAAGGTGGTTCACAGAAATACAAATAGTCAGTAAGTACATGGAGAAATGCTCCATATCCTTGCCATTAATTGCACTAGAGAAATTAAAATAACACTGAGATTCCATCTGACCCCAGCAAGAATGACCATTACCAAGAAATCAGATAAAAGAAAATGCTGCAGGAGCTGTGAGGCAAAGGGCGACCTCTTATATTGTTCCTGTTAATGCCAGCTAGTACAGCCACTATGAGATCAGTGTGGACACTGTTCAAAAAACTAAAACTAGAAATTTAATTGACCCAGCTACTTCTGTTCTATGTTTCTTCCTGAAAAAGTTAAAGTCGTCACATTGAAGAGATAAGTACATACCTGTAGCAACATAATTTATAGTAAAGCTTTAAAGTGGCCCACATGTCCATCAATGCATGAATGGATAGACAATATGGTATTTGCAAACCATAGACTGGAGTCAACTTCAGTAAAAAAGATGAAGCTTGAAGCCATAATATCAAGTGAAGTAAATTTATATTTAATATAAAGTAAATTTATATTAAATATATATTTATGTATTATATAATATATATGCCATAATATTAAATATATAACATATAAATATATATTTAATATTATGGCATATATATATATGATTATTTCTCTTGTATGAGAAACTAGAAATAAAAATATAAAGCAAAATAAAAGCTAGATAATGGGAAGTAGGGAGTTAGATTTTTCTCAAATGTGAAGGGGATCAAGAGGTGGAGGGAGGAGGAAGAAAGGAGAAGAAGAGAAAAGAAATTAGGAGGATGTGTTCCACTCATGCATGAACTCAACACAAGGATGTAAACACATATTGCAAAATCATACTAATAAAATTTAAAAATGAAAACAATCTTTGATCTCACAAAAAAAGAATTAATGAACTCTATAATATCTCCCATCCCCCCAAACAATCCTACGAGACGATTTCATTGCTAAGCTCTTCCAAACACTGAAAGAAAAACTAATATGACTCCTCCTCATTTATCCCATAAAATAAAGAAGAAGTTCTCTGATCTACATTGTAGAGGCCAGCATAGCTCTGATACCAAAAGCAGGAAGAGAAGGAAAAATACGGACCAATATTCTTAATGGACATAAATGCAAATAATTCTCAACAAAGTACCAGCAAAATGAATTCAAGATCATCTATACAAGGATTATCTTTCTTTATCAAGTAGAATTTATCCCAGAGATAAAAGGATGATTCAATACCCGCCAAGCAATACATGTGATATTTCATATGAAAATAATGAAAGTCAAAGTCCACTTGACTATCTGAATAGATCCAGAAAAAGCATTTGGTAAAATTTAAGCTGACTTAAAAATAAATTTTCTGAAAAAGTCCATCTTATCCTAAAGAAAGACATTCATAATAAGCAAATAGTTAACTTTATATTAAATGGCAAAAGGCTCAAAGCTTTTGAAGACCTGGAACAATACCTGGGTGCCCATTTTGCTTTTATTCACTGTAGTGCTATCAGTCTTAACCAGAGTATTCAGACAATAGAATGAAATAAAGGGGATCCAAATTTAAAAGAAGTGATTTTTTTCATTGCTTTGAGATGTAAAGATCTTATGTGTAGAAAATAACAAAAGACCTCAATCAAAAATATATTACAACTAACAGTGAAATACACAAATTTCCAGTAGAAAAATCAACCTACAAAAGTCTATCACATCACTGTGTGAAAATAATGAATTATCCAAAATAGAAATGAAGAAATCAATCTGATTTATAATAGCTACATAAAAGAAATGCATGTGAATAAATTTACCTAAAAAGTGAATAATTTATATAATAAACCTTATGAAGGTAGATAAGAGAAATTAAAGGGGCCCACAAATGTTTATAAGTCACTTGTTCATAGATTAGAAGAATCGATATTATTAAAATATACCTGGTAACCAAAGCGAAGTACAGATTCATTGTAATAGTTATCATAATACTGTGACAAAAGCTAGAATATCAATCCTAAAACACTTTGAGTAGTCAAAACCATCCTAAGCAAAAATAAAAAGGCTGGTGGCATCATACTACTCAACTTCAAAATATGTTACAAGTCCAAACAGCATGGCATTGGCATAGACACATACACAGGGAAAGAAACACAGTCTAGAAGTAAACTTAGTGATTTATGTCCAGTTGATTTCTGACAAAAGTTCTAAAACACAGATTAAAGAAAGAACAATTGTTTAGAAATTAGTGCCTGGAGAATTAGATATATGTATATAGGAGACCCTTATCTCTCATTAATTAAAAAATCAACCAAGTTGTATTAAAATTCAAATGTAACACTGAAAGTACAAGACGACTAGAAGATAATACTAGGAATATTTTTTGACATTCAAAATAGCAAAGGTTTTTTAAAGACTTCAAAATACAAAAGGAAAGCAACAATGAGCAAATGAGATTACACTAAACTGCTTGTGAACAGAAAGGGCAGCATCAAGAGGAAAAACAAAAACCCACAGCAAGAGAAAACTTGTGCACACTGTACTTCCTACAGGGAGTTAGAGTCCATCAAATGTAAGGGAAGCCAAATATTTAATAGCAAAAAACCAACCTGATGTACAAAATTAGCAATAAAACTAAGTAGTCATTTCTGCAAAAGAAGACATACAAATGACTAATAGATTTGTGAAAAAATGTTCAACGTCAGTGACTATCAAGAAAATGAAGGGGCCAAGGAGATGGCTCAGTGGAATAAGCACTCCTCTGGCAAGCAGAAGGGCCTGAGTTCAATCCCTGGTTCTGCAAAAAAAAAAAGAAAAGAAAGAAGAAAGAAAGAAAGAAAGAAAGAAAGAAAGAAAGAAAGAAAGAAAGAAAGAAAGAAAGAAAGAAAGAAAGAAAGAAAGAAAGAAAGAAAGAAAGAAAATGAAAGTCACAGTACCTGAAAGCACAATCAGGTATCCCCTCACCCCAATGAGAATAGTTATCAAAAAGTCTCTGGCGGGTTGAGGCAAGAGGACCCCAAGTTCAATTCAGGTGCTCACAGTCTAGTTGTTTGATGACAGCTGTCTCAAACTAAAAAGTGAGAAAGGTGCTTGGAAATACAGCTCAGTGTACACAGCATGAGGTAAAAACAACTATAACAAGTGTTGACAAGTGAATAGAGAAGGAAACCTTGCATACTAGTTGTAGGAATGTAATTATTAATGCCTTTATGGAAAAATCATATAGGTTCTTCCAAATTTAAAAATAGAGCAATCATATGATGGAGCAATACCACTACTGAATATATAACCAAGGAAATCAGACAAATGAAAGCCCGTGTCCATTGCAGTGTTAGTTACAATAGCTGAGAAATAAAAGCAACTAGGTGTTTATAAACTGATGATCCATTTACAAAAAAATGAAATTTTGTCATTTACCACAACGTAGAATTATGTCAAGCAAAGTAATCCAGTACAGAAAGCTAAGGCTACATGATCTTACACATGGAATCCAGAAATGAGAAGCAGTGATTACCAGAGGCCAGCGAGGGTAGGAGGGAAGAGGAGCAGGGGAAATATTAATTATTGCATAATAAGTTGCCAGTTGCACATGGCTCTGCATGCTACTGTACAGTACTGTGACTATAGATAGCATGACTATACTATGCAGTTTAATAAGCTAGAAGAAAAAATTTTAAAAATTTTTACTATGAATAAATTACAAATATATGAGGTGATTAAATATATTTAACTCGATTTAAACACTACTTCATATACTGAAACATCAAGATATCACAATAACATGTAAAAGTGTTATGTGCTTCTGTGCCAGTTTTAAAAAAAAATATCAAAATTTAAAAATGAATTTCCTTTGTGATTTGTTCCTTGACCCACTGGTCACTTGGAAATGTGCTTACGTGCTGCATTTGTGAATTTTCCTATTCTTCTTTTATTTGGTGATTTCTAATTTTAGAACATTCCTGCCAAAGAGATACTTATGCTATTGCAATCTTGTAATCTTCTTAATTTTAGTAATATTTGCCTTGGGGTCAACCTATGATACATCCTGAAAAATGTTTCAAATGTTGCTGAGAATAATGAATACTATGCTGTGGTGATGCAATATTCTGTATATGTCTGGTAGGTTCATTAGGGTTAGAGTACATTTCAGGTCCAATGCTTTCATATTGATTTTCTTTCTGGATGATGTATTCATTGTTGAAAGGGGGTTACTGGTTTCCTCTACTGTTATATTGCTGATGTTGAAGTTCTCATGACAAGATTGCCAGGATGATTTGTAGAGGCCCAAAAGGGCCCATGGTGGCACCCTCTGCACCACCTTTCTCCCTTCTTTCTAGTTGTTTCCAGATGCCTCACAGAAACCAAACATTGCACCAGCTTTTTCTGTGCATTTATTCTTCACCTTCTGCTCCTCTCTGTTGCTATAGGTTCTACATTGCACTGTTTGAGACCACACTGATCATTAACAGTTGCATAATTATTTTTCTGGGAGCCAGAATCTTGGTGTTTCCTGCTAATATCACTTTCTCCACTAAGTTACAGACATGGAATGCAAGCCTAAAAACAACTAAAATATAAAATAAGAAGTTAGAGTTAGTCAGTCATGAGAAGATGAAGTCATAGGCCCTCAAAAACAAACATACAAAAAGGAAGGGAGATGAAGGACAAAAAGAGAAGATGTGACAACCAGTAAACAAATAGTGGGAGGGTAATTTAAACCTAACATAGTGACAATAATACTCAAGGGCAATATTCTAGGCATTCTATTGAATACCATATATTGTCACATCGAATACACGTTTTGCATCCAAATATGTACTTACCACAAGAAATATGCTTAAAATAAAAAGTCACCTTAGAAAATATTGGAAAATATAAACAATAAAAATATTGGAAAACATAGAACGTTAACAAAAAGCTACAGTGACTATATTACTATCACGGTGAATTTCTAAGCATAGCATACTTATGAAAGCAGAGAGTATCACTTTATAGTGATCAACAGGTGACTTGATCAAGGATCTACGACTGTGGAAGTCTACATATTATGCCTAGAACTTCAGTATTCATTCATAAAGCAAAGAAAAAGGAAAAAAACAGCATGAAATAGGCAGCTCATAAATGCACTCCTCTTCAAACAGCTGGTAGACCAGCAAGGCAGAAAATCAGGCAGCATATAAAGTTCTTGACCTAGCTCACATTTCTCTGACACTCCACACACATTAGACAAGCATGATTCTTTCTAGGGTATACATGTATTTACCAAGGTAGACTATTTTGAAAATAAGTATCAATAAATTAAAAAAATAATTCAAGTCAGCAGATTATGTTTTTGACAGAAGATTTTTCAAAATGCCTTTGTCAATGAATGCACGAAATTTACCTATATCACTTTCTCTTATAAATAGTAAGACATTATGATGACTATTGTATTCCTTTTCCCAAACACCATTGTTCCAGAGGTCAGCAATATTGCCTGTTGGCAAAGTACCCTGAGCCAAAGGCAAATGCCCCACCTAACTAATAGCCTCCATCCACGGGTATTTCATGCGTAGTAACTCATAGGTACAGAGGCACAATGTCCTGCCTACCCCAGCTCCACAGCTTTCTGTGAGACTGGCTGAAGCCGCTAGTTGAACACATCATGTTCCTCAATTCCTCAACAGGTGTTGTGTCAAAGAGCATGGACAAACAATCATAAATAAAATAAAAATTTCCAAGGGTTTGTTTCTCAGGAAGAGAACCCAAATGAGTACATACACAAAGAGGTACATACAGGAGTTATTTGCTGAAATATTGCATACAGTTGGTTGTACTAAACTGAGAGCAAATTAAATCCCCATTATTGGTTAAATGAAATTTTATACAGCTATTAGGAGATGACAGTGGCAAACCTTTGAAAAGTAAAACATAAATTGGAAACGTAACACTTGCAATGATGGTCATGATCACAGTGAGAAGGATGTGACCCTGTGCCCTCACCCCTCCTGGAGGGATGAGAATAGACATGCCAGGTAGTGGGAGGTGGGTCTCACCTGCTGACCACAATCCTAAGAGTTTAGCTGTATGAGAAATGCAGAGTGACACTGGGACTTTTGGGTGGAAGTGGGCCAGTCTCTGCATGGTCTTCTAAAAGGGGAGCCTGAGCAGGAGCAGCTTGGAGGTGACTGAGAGTCTCCAAACCCAGAGTAGGCATAGATGAGGCTGCTATGTATATGTGAAATGAGGCTCTTCTGAGAAGACCAAAGTTGTGGGCTGGGGTCGGTTCTAAACAGAGAGTGTAGCTCGGGATGGCACACGGAGACTGAGATAGAGATGTGGAGAAATTCAAAGAACCCTGAGAACTGAGTAGAATCTGAGGAGAGCGCTCTCCTCTCCTTTGAGTATCCTATCAGTCCAGAGAAGGACAATTTGGACTGAAAATGCCTCCCCCACCCCCAAACCTCCTGGGTTCCAAGATGAGACCTACAGGAGGTGACTGGACCATGAGTGCTACGCTCACCAGTGGGTGAGTCTAGCAATGAGTCTATCGCTCGGTGTGCCACTGGGAGACGTGAACAGGCTGAACGACGTGGGCCACTCTGCTCTGTCTCTCTTCAGACTCTGATTCTGGCTGTCAGGAGCTAAGCAGTTTTCCTCCTCCATGCGCACGATTTTTCTGCCTTGGCTCCAGCTGAACATGGACTGAAATTTCTCAAACCAGAAGGTAAAATAAATAACCTCCCCCTTTAAGTTATTCAGAATGGGCATTTTGTCCCAGCAATGGAAAGCTGTCTATGACCAGAAGTAACATGTAAAATTCCCGTGTCTACAGCTTCATTTGAGTCACTTTTCAAAATTCAGAATGTTGGGGGCCGGGGAGATGGCTTAGTAGAGTAAGTGCTTCCTGGGCAAGCACAAGGGCCTGAGTTCAATCCCTGGTTCCACCAAAAAAATAAAAAATAAAAAATAAGTGATTCCCTGGAAAGTGCAAGGGTCTGAGTTCAATCCCTGATTCTGCTAAAAAAAAAAAAAAAAAAAAAAAAAAAAAAAAAAAAAAAAAAAAAAAAAAAAAAAAAAAAAAAAAAAAAAAAAAAGCAGAACGTTGTCAATAATGAGAGCATTCCTGTGTTTGTCTGTAATACATTGCACATCCAGAGGAGTCCATGCTTAAAGAATCTGACATCCTACATGTATTTCTTACAATGTAACCTTGATCTTCCTGCATCAAGGAAAAGCTTATTTCTTCCCCTTGAAACTAGGTGGACCTGTGACTATGATGGAAGTCATTTCTGCAGCCAGGCAGTGAAAAGTGTTGGAGGTTATGCTTCTCTTTTCTCTTGAGACATATCTCTTGGCAGGAGGGCAGGTAGGTGACAGCTGGTAAGGAATCTGCCACCTTGAAGCCTCCAGGCTAGAGAGATAACATGGTAAGCCACACAGGACCACAGGCAAATGGAGAAGCCCAAATCCATCAGCTTCCAGAATCAGCAGTCTGTAGATCAGGTATCAGACAAGAGGATAAACAAGTTTTCACTGCCCCTCATCTCCTAGAGTTTGAACTGTCAAGCAGACTGCAAGACTAGTTGCTAATGAGTCCTGCCTAAATTGTTGACTGGTGACCTGGTAAATATTATTACAAACCCTTGAACTTTGTATTAGTTTTTCATACAATTGGAACTTTTCTACAAGGCCTTTGTTCAAAGAGATAGCTGTAGACAGGCTCAAGGCCATTTTCCAAATGGGAATGATGGCTGGAGCATCTCACAGCCATGCAGACTGTGAGGACCATCATGTTAGGTCACAGCTCTTCAACATCAGTGCTTCTGGAAACTTGGCTGCAACCAATAATTCTCTTCTGACCATCTCAGAAAAATATTAAAGGGCCGGCCAAATAGCTTAGTGTATTAAAGTACATGCAAGCTGGCTCAGGGGCCGGGGATTCCCCAGGCCTGCTGTACCAACCCTGTCCCCAGGGGCATGCTGAGACGGCAATTGAGACTGGGCATGGTGGCGCACACATGTAATCCCAGCTCTTGGGAGGCTGTGAACAGGTGGATCATTATGAGTCTGATCTAGAGTGACACCCTGAATGCCCTGTAGACCCTTGTATAAAATTAAAAAGAAAAATTAAATTAAATTAAAAAAAGAAGGAAGAAGTCCTGACTGGCACTACAGAATAAAGGAATTATTTGTATTTGACCAGTTCTGGAAAGCAATGGTACTTTATAAAGATGCAGTTTCTAAAATTAGGAACTCATTTTAAATGAGGTAGAGTTTGAAAGATTAAAAGAAATTTACTATATACTTGAAGTATCAAAAGCTCGTATCTCTTATTTTTCCAAGATGATGTTATCTAGAATAATTTTTTGTACTGTCTCAGAAGAGCGCCTATAGGGGCTAGAGAGATAGCTCAGCAGTCTAATCACCTACCTGGAAAGCACAGGGATGTGTCAAGCCCTGGCACTGCATGCCATTTCAGCCTGCTAGCTACCCAAACCAGGCATGGTAGCACAAGCCTGTAGACCCAGCACTGAAGAGGCTGAGAGAGGAGAATCACTATGAGTCTGACCTGCATAGTTAGACCCTGTGCCACAAAAATAAAAGACTGAAAAATATTTTTAAAGAAGGGCATTTATAAAGCAGTGCACAACACTTTCAAGGTAAACCTAAAAATAGTAAAAAGATATTCTGACATTTTATTAATTATGAATTTCTGGAAATATAAGTTTCTCATAGTCCACAGTTCATTCATTTTAATCTTGCAGCTATCCCCTATTTCTAGAGTTAATATGAATGAGTTTCTTATAATCAGGAATAACCCAAGAGTGAATTGTTATCTACTATTCCTATCACAATTATTGGTGAAATAAATCAATGTCTTTACCGTAGTCTATTACATGTCTCAACTTGTACACATGCTTAGATAATTTAGAATACAAACAACATCAGCTAGTATTTAATTAAATATCAACTAAAGTTTTTAAATCTATAGACAGAAGGATTTTGGAATATTTGGTTTGGAGATGAGAATGAACCACGAGGATTCTTTTATTCTGAAATGCTGTAAGGTAAAAAACATTCAGATATGAACAGAGATGCAGTGTGCCCTACCAGGAAAAGGAGAAAGGTGCTAGAAGTGAATATATTTGTCTTTATTTATTTATTATTTTATTGAAGTACAAATATCAATGAGACAGTTTTAAGAAACCTTAACAGGATGGATTCGATAAATTAATACATTGCAAACTGTTTTCATAATGTTTTGGTATCATACAAGGTGCATACATGATATTGTACTTACAGACATTGTTAGAGCAGATGTCTCTTATTAGTAAATTAAGAGAGTGTAGCTGTTTGTGTATCTTATTTTTTATACCTGAATTACATCAAAGATTCAATAATTAATATTTTCTACCCTGTTATTTTCCTAGTGGCTGTCCATAGTACTAGAAGCCGACATAATATCCTGTCCAAGCACCATTAGTGCAAATCTTGCCTCTCATAGAATTATGTAGAAGCACGGCGCACCAATCCCAACTGTACTGTCCATACACACACAACATGATTCTTCCTTTCTATACCCCTTCCTTTGTCTACACCTGTCAAAGATGGGCACTCCACTGTCATTCAACCAGTTTAGGTGCCTGCACTCAATGGCACAATCAAACACAGCCCAGCATTCCACAGCAACGGTGAGTTATCTGAAGAAGTTGTTGACCATAGCCATTTACAGCTCAACTTATTATTATGGCCCTGTGTTGTATGCCTCATTTTTGTACTTTTCTGCTGGATGGTTAAGACCTAGATAGAGCAAGACCTATCTACCAACACATGTAGTTTTGTTTCTGATGAGGTCAGTGTAGTTCCCTCAGGGTTTATCTTATAGTCCTGTACCTTATTCTGTAGATCCTTTGTCTGTGTCATCCATGTGGGTATTTGGAATTAATTTTAATACTATCAATAATAACCATAATGTTGCTAATGACTGCACATATGCAAGAGGTGTGCTGCTCATCGCTATCTGTATCTAAGCAAGTGCCACCCCACACACCCACAATCAAGTGGAAAATAAGCGGAAGCCAGCTGTGCTGGTAGAATTGCGGTCCTGGGAACTCAAGGTTCATGAATAATCATTTTGCCTTGCCCAAAGTCTTAACTCCTCTTCCTGGAATATAGACTCTCAGTAAATAATTCTTATATCAGTGCATAAACATCTGATGGAGAGCTGTACTGCATGATCCACTTGACCCACCATATACTGCAGTCCTCTTCCTCACTCAATGAAGTCCTGAGGAAATGATTTCCCAATAGGTGGCTCCAGCTTATCCAACCACATGCCAACAGCAGATGTGACAAGTGCTAGCTGACAATGCAGTTATTCTTTGGGTTCTATCTTGAGACATATTTGCATGTATTTTAAAACACCAATCTAGATGTCCACAGTGCCTTTGTTCCAATAGAATAATAATGAAATTTTAGTTCACCAGCTGTGTGCTATGCATATTTTAAAAGAAAAAAATGCAATTATTCCTCATTTCCATTTTTCCATGCTGCTCAGTTTTGCAGTGTTGTCACTATTAAATCCATATTTGAGAGAAGTGAAAATAAAAGAAATAATGTGAATATTCACTAATCTCTCAAAGGATGCTGATTAGGTATGCAAGGTTTTCTCCTCAGTATTTTTAAAAATGTTTTTATTCAAATCACAAAGTCAGCAAAGTTTTTCTACAAATATCTATACTGTACCTAGACTTTGGAGTATATACAATTTCTATTGAAATTCTTGAGTTTAGTCTAGAAGAAGATATGAACAATAGTCAAACTATTGAATATGATTTTATGCTATAAAATCTTATATTCAAACTCAACAGATGGGTTAGATTTGTCCCATAAGATATGGTTTGCTCACACCTATGCTGGACACCATAGTGCTGTATCTTTATCTAGGGCCATGTCATACATTGGCTCACTTGAGACTCAACTTGTAGTTTGATATATAAGGAATTAGGAACCCAGTTTTAGAAATGAAATTGCTAAGGCTCTGACAGTTCAAGAAAATTGAACAGGGTCACAGAGGAAAACATAAAGCCAGAACAAGAAAACAGAATGTGGAACCTCTGTTCCACTACCTAGTAAACATTAGTATAGAATAACCTCATACCTATTTAGGAACAAGTACTTGTCACCAACGCAATGTGATCTAAAGAATTAATAGATCTCTCTACTATTACATATCCTGGTGCTCAGGTTTCCATCAATAGAACTGTATTGTTTAAAGGGAAAATTTTCTATAAGTGGTTTACTTTTCAGATTATCAAGAGCATCAGATTATCAATATCAACTGACATAGGTAAAAATAAAAAGAATAGGAAATTATTGGCTATGAGCAGGAGACTTAGGGATAGGCCAGAGTCAGATTATGGCTGGATCCAAGAACTAGAAATATAAGTCACCATGGTGTACGCTTTCCTTTCAGACCTCCTATTTTGGTGGTTGTTGCTTTCAGGAAGCTTCTTTCCATGGAGTATCCCTCAATATTTGAATTTAGATTCTTATACCTCTCAGTTAATGGCCAGGGTGGCCTCTCTTCCTTCTCAGGACCATGGAAGGTCATAGGCTAATTTCCCATAGACTCTGCATAAATGTTTATGCTGTTTGGGTTTACAAGTTGAGATTTATGTAGTATATATTTTCAATTTTCTATTTCACATTTATCTACAAGCCACTTTGTTTCTGCCTTCCTATACTACAAAAAGTATAAAACCAAAATCTTGGTTTCTATTTACACTTGCACATACGAGTCATCTTATTAATTAGGAATAGAAAAGAGATTATAAAAATTAGACTTCTTGTGTGTGTGCAGAGTGTCACCATGTAGCTCTGACTCCTAGTGATCCTCCTATTTTCAGCCTCCTGGTACTGGGATTACAGGTGTGCACCACTCTGCCCAGACTCCATCACCAGCTCTGTACACTTGGGGGCAGGGCCAGCAGGCCATGTGGTGCCAGAGACCAAACCCGTCTCCACACTCACCTAAGCAAGTGCTTAGTCTATTGAGATATCTCACCAGTCCTAATGAGGAGACTTTATACTTAAAAAAAAAAAAAGGCATTTCTTTTTTAAAGTGTTAATAGTTTTCAATCTATGACCTGAGGGAGTAGGTACATGTATTTAGTATGTGTTCATCCTTTTTATTCCTTTCCCCTTTCCATCTTCCTCTCTTTCTCTATGCACGTACTTCCCCCATCTTTAATTTTAATTTCTTTAGTTCATGTTTGCAATAAATAATGATTGCATTCATTGAGGGTAGTTGGTACAAGTACATGACATATCTATTTAAGAGTATTTGTTTCTGGAACAAAAACAGAAACAAAAACCTCATCAACATTTTATCCCTTCTTCTTGTCTGGAAGGTGGACCAAGGTCTAGAGGTATAGTGGCCAATTTGGTACTGAGCAGCAATACGATAAAAGAAGACAGAATTGCTGAGCAGCTATAGACTGACTTATTGCAGAACAAGATCATTAAACTCCTATTTTTAAGCCATTGGAGTTTCCTTTTTTCTGGCAGCTAAATCTATACACGTGTGATACAATTCTCAAATGAATCTAACGTGGTTTAGGAGTACTAGACAACCAGGACCATACATACCCAGAAAAACAACCCCTATACATCAGACATCACCAGATCACTCATAATCTTTAAAATATTGGCTCTTGGGTTGGAAGGACATGATAAGCAATATCGGGCAATTTCCCATTCCAACACTTACAGAGCCCTCTGGGAACTCTTAAAGCCATATGGACAATGACCTAAAAGAAGATAAACCAATTTTCTGTTTATGTTTACACTGAGAAATGGGATTTACTGAGTCATTTGCATTGGCAAGTGATGCCATAAAATCAGAAAATACTTTTCAAACGCAATTTGTTGACTTTTTTTCTGGCTCAGCATTTTACCTAACTGATGCTTGGAAAATATTGAAAAGTATAGGAGATAAGCATTTTAATCTTAAGTAAGGATCCCAAAATACACAGAGATTTTAGTCCAGGAGGGCAAAAAGTTATAAAAGTTTCAAGAGAATTTAGGTAACAATATTCATAGGGAACATTTTCTACAATTTTTTTAATAGTTGTACAGGCAAAGAGAAAGCACCTCTCTCTAAACTGAAAGCTAGCAAGGTAATGCATAATAACTTCTTGTATCTTTTTACTGTAATTACACATGCCCATCATCAGAAGAGAAGAAATAGATCAAAATGTATTGCTTTTTCCTGTAGAAACCATTCCCCCTCTCTTTTGACAAACACAATCCTCTCTTTCTTTGGTCCAACCCAATACCTCTCTCTAAATCATTGTCTATCATGGATGTGAGTTAAAATTTGATTCAAATATAACTGGTTGTTTAAAATATAAGACTAACAAAAAAGTAAACTTTTGATGGTCAGTGTTGTCTCCATTACTAAGCGACATTTTCAGTGTTATGACAGAAATTTTAGCTTGTGTGGTTTTAAAATTTCCTTCATTGTAAGTTTTATGTCACATAGATGTCTCAGTTCCATTTCAGTACAGAGGAGGGGTGTTTAACCTCTCCGGAGAATCTGAAATGCAACATTTTTTCTTCAATCATGGGTTTCCTCCTACTGTCACTTAAAACTGAAATGTTCCCAAAAGGCTGCATGTAAATGGTTTGGTGCCCAACCTTTGGCACTATGGAGAGGAGGCAGTGGGGACACTAAGGAGTGAGCCCCGGGAGGAGGAAGTTGGAGCCAAGACCTTCCTCTCTTTGCCACCTGTCCACCGTGGGGCAAATCAGCCTCCCCTTGCCATGCACTCCAGCCATGTTGTGCTGTACTACCTGCCACAGCCTTGTGTCACAGGCCAACTGACCGTGTCTGAGACCAGGCAGGAGCCAAAGGAAACTGCTCCTGGGAAACTGGTGATCACAGGGATTTTATTACAGTAAGGGAAGCTGAGTGGCATAACACGCCTGGCAACAGAAGGAATTTGAGGTATAGATGAGTGAATTTCACTCTATGTGATTCAAAAATTTTTGTTTAGGAAATATTTTCAGGGATTCAGTATTTAACAGAATTACCCTATAACACATCTAGTTGAATGTGCTGTTGCTGTGAGACTACTCCCTGACTATACAGTGGCCTATAGACCCCAGCCCTCTGTAGGACACTGTGAACCACTGGCTTGTGGTTTCTGGAAATCCTTCCCCATCCAAAGGCTTTGATCCCATGACCTTATTCTATTGCTCTGCACTTCACATTCTTCTTCTCGACAATTTTCAGGGTGTGTACCAAGATAATTATTTAGCTCTTAGTTGAGTTTACCTCCCCATTCCTTTTTTATCTTTGAGAAATGTTTTCAGGGCTAGAACAATATCAGTTATTTATTTATAATCCACATTCAGTCTAGTTTTTTTTAATGTATTTAGGACAAGGTCTACAGGGTCTACACAGTAGACTACACAGTCTTGTATTTAGTACAAGGTCTACATAGATCAGACTTGGAGTGATCCTCCTGTTTTCAGCCTCTCAAGCACTAGGATTACATGTGTGCACTACTCCATCACTTTCTCAGAATGCCCAGGGGGGTGGCCAGCACAGCACCAGGGGATAGAATCCGGTCTGTGTCTGCCTAAGCAGACACTTTAATCTGCTAAGCTGTCTGGCTGATCTATCAGTTTGTGGACTTTTTGACATTTCCCTGTACTCTACTCCCCAAATCATAGGTGCAGTGAATAAGTGGGGTGTGTAAGCAAGGTGACAAAAACTTGAAAGAGTTACCATAGGAATGGTGATGGTCCCACCCCTTGTTTCCAAAAGGAAGGCTTTCATCAAGTTGCTTCACAAGGTTGCTTTCACCTCTGAAATCTCTGTATGTTATCATTGTGTATCAATGTGCATTTTCTAACTGTGTGCTCATGAAATCTGCCCAGCCATGAGGAGCATTCACAGGGTGGTGACTGGAGTTGATAGGCAGGCTTCAGGTCCAAGACACTATTTGCTTCTCACCGTGATACTACAAAAATGGATCAGACAGCTGCTGTGACCTCACTAGCTGCATAAGAGAGGCCTAGAGATACTCTTCAGTTGTGGCTCCTAATGATAGTGGAATTGAGCTTGTAAGCTGGCTTCCTGGCTAGATGCCTAAACCCACTCTTTCTAGGAAATCACACTGACATCTAGAGGGAAAAGGAAAGTATGTAGATCTTATTATTTAGTCTAAAAGAACAAAGGGAAGATTATTTGAGTCAGAAGTCCAACTTAGAGATGACCTATTAATAAATTATTTTATTAGTTTTTACACCCTTCTGAGCAAGTAGTATATCATCATTAATAGGCAGTGTAACAGTAGTTAAGGATTCAGGCTGGGAATCCACACTCCTGGAGTCCACTCTCAGCCTTGCCAATGCTACAGGTACCCAGACTTGGTGGGCAGATTGTCCTCTCTCTGTCTTAGTTCACACACTTATAATGTCAGGGTAAGAATGTACAGCTCCAGGGTATTGTGTGTACCATGAAATAATATACAGGGAATGTTGACAACAGTTTTTAGTACACAGTAAATGATAAAAGTTTATTTTACTCCACTATTCATAGATTAGAGGCCAAATCCAGAAAGCCACCACCTCTGCTCTACCCCTGCCTTTCCACTGTGCATCCGCACCTACAGGCAAAGCCATCAACTTTTCAATGAGTACTATTCTCTCCTACAATTCTCACACATATCTATGTTAATATGAATATATACTTTACTTATAAAAACTATGGATATCAGTATAGAGTTTGTCAAAAAATAGTATTAGAGGTTCCTTTCAACCCAGCTATCTCTGTTCTGGGTAGCTGAATTGAAAAGATTATAACACAATGATACACGTGCACCCATATTTAGAGCAGCACAATTTGTCATAGCTAAATCTTAGAATCAACCCTAAGTCTTTATGTGTTGAAACTACAAGCTTAAGAATGTTTCAACTATATTCAGGAAGAAACCTTTATGCAAGTAATCGGGTCGGTATGAGGTCACTAGAGTGCAGGCTTGTACAGTATGAATGCTTTCTTTTTAAGCAAATTGCACAGGAAGTTAACTTAACTTTTTAAGTTAAATTGCACAGAAGGCAGACCATAAAGACAGAACTAAGATGGCCATATACATGCCAAGCAGAAAGATGCCAGAGGAAAGCAACCCTACTGACACCTTTTGAACTGTTAGACTCCAGAATGACTCAAATATAAGTTTTGTTTATTCCATAATGGTAGCCATAATGAAATATGGCTCTTTCTTTCTTTCTTTCTTTCTTTCTTTCTTTCTTTCTTTCTTTCTTTCTTTCTTTCTTTCTTTCTTTTGTGCTTGCTTGCTTGCTTGCTTGCTTGCTGTCTTTCACTGGACCTCTAGTGATCCTCCTGTCTCAGCAGCCCCACCAGCACTGGATTACAGGTGTGTGACACTACACACAGTGTCAATGTTGGGCCCCACGTCAGGGGCCGGTACAAGTAGATGGCACTAGGGATTGTACCCAGTCCTTGCACTTGCCAGGCAGGCAGTTAGACTGCTGAGCTAGCTCTCCAGTCTGTGCCATAGGAAATGTAATACTAACTTCTAGACAGGGAATTTCTGGAGTTAAAAAAAATCAGTTAAATTGTTCTACAGTCAATCACAGTCAATTTCCACTCCTACCAACAGTATAAAAAACCATATCCATTCACTAACACCTTAAACATTTTGAGTAGTAATATATTTAAATACTCTCAAGTTTACTTCTGGAATTCCATTTATCATAAAGAAGCCCAAAAAACCAATGACAGAATAATAGTGTTATTTTAGCTATTTTCCTGTTATTTCATTGCAGTGGAGAATCCATTGCTTAATAGCATCTCTACTTCCTCACATGTCAGTCACTTATCAAGAGTGTGAATTGATTCTGTTATGAGAGATACTGAATCAGATGTGTCCCTGAAACTTTTCTCCTTCTAGTGCATGTAGCACATGATCACTAGGTGTTTTGATAAATTTGATAAAATGAAGACAGATGTCAGATAAGTTAAGATTCAATGACCACACATTCAAATCAGTAGGCTCCAATATAGTGACATTGTCCTAACTCCACTGGTAGTCTGGCCCAATTTTCATCATTTTGCTTCTCAATTCAGTGCTTGTAGACCCAGGGATGCACTGCTTCCCCGATTCTTGAGTCCTAGGGTGACAACTTATAGCCTTGGGCCAAGTGACTTCACTTAAGGCCCTCAGCGAGGGTGTAAACTTGTTGCTGTTTCATGTGTTTTGATACAAAATGGGATAAAATGTGCTCCTTTGAGTCATTACCACTTGATATTTTAAAGGACATGAAAGTTGCATTTTCAATTTGTTTATATTTCAAGTACATTTTTCAGGAGTTCAGTGAATAGGAAGAAGAAATAGTTACATTTTCTAAGAAGCAGATCACATTCAAAGGAAAACCCATCAGAATTACAGCGGACTTCTCTACACAAACAATGAAGGCAAGGAGAGCATGGAGCAGAGTTCTTCGTGTCCTGCACGAAAACAAATTCCAGCCCAGACTACTATACCCTGCAAAACTCTCTTTCAAGTTTGATGGAGAAGTGAAATACTTCCATGACAAAGAACAACTAAAGAATTTCATGATGACAAAGCCATCCCTTCACAAGCTGCTGAAAGATGTTCTAGAGAGAGACCACAATGACAAGAACTCCATGAATGAGAATGGAAGGAACCCACTAAACAGAACAGGCAATTAAACACAGAATACAAAGGAATAAACAACACCAGGTAAATATCATGACAAACATAAGTCAACACATTTCAATTATAGCCACCAATGTAAACAGACTCAGTTCACCAATTAAGAGAAATAGACTGGCACAGTGGATTAGGAAACAAAATCCAACAATGTGCTGTATACAAGAAACACACTTAACTCAAAAGGACATTCATAGGCTCAAAGTGAAACTAACACCCAACACAAAAACCTGAAAATAATTTTTCCACACACAGAGGATGAACAAGGAAAGAGGAAAAACCACTAATTAGAAGTGTTATCAAGTGGGCTCTAGCAGACATCCTGAATATTGGGTCAGAACCTATAACAACTCTTGGATCATTTGCTGAGATATATAAGGGAAAATGTTTATAGCCATCCATGCGTTGCATGCCCTGCACTCAGGAGAGACTGTGCATATTTTGCAGCCCTGGACTTCCAGACTGTACCTGTGTTAGTGGCCAGCATGTGCTGGGGATTCAGCTCTGCCAGAGCTGATCCCAGGCAGGGTGCAAGGACACGATGCAAGCTCCAGCAGTTTCTTTTTTCTGTATCGCACTTGTGCAGAAAGGGACGTCAATCTGTTCTGTAATGTTTGTGGTCGCTATGATTAGAATCAAAGGTAAGAGGTAGAGGATGTTCCAGAGGCATCCAGTTCAACACACATTTTCTTCTGAGCACAGCAAGCCAGAGTGGGAAGGGTATATTCCAAAGCATAGCCAATGAGGAAAGGAGAAAGTAAATCTTAAGAGAACCAACACAGTTAGTGTAGTAATAATTCAGGCTGCGCCATTCACCTGTCTAAGTGCCTTGTATACATTACTGTATCAAAGTCTTACAACTATAAAGACCCAAGGATCTCAGAGTTTGGAGTGACTGTTGGTGGTGTTTGCAATGACAGTGAAACTTGGGCTTGTATAGCTTCTAAGGAACATCATCACATTACTCCCATGCCATTCATTATGAGTACATTTTAATGCACATTTTAAGATCATCCTTCTCTTCTATTATTTCAACATTCCAACAAGCCAGGGTTTGAATAATCATGCATTGCCAGCTCTAATCCAGTTTTCAAGGGCTAAATCTAAGCTTCTTACCTGAATCAGAAGCTACTCTACAGTGAGTAACATTCTGAAATCAGTTGTGAAGCCTCTTACAAACATGTGGTAGGTGTGTACACAGATGTATACACTTATAAACACTCATTACACATGTGTAAACACTTACAAAGTGGCCTTTTGAGAAGCCATATTACTCTTTAGTCTACACGACTGGGAGGCAAGATTGCTAAAGACAATTTTTTTAAGATACTGAGAAGAGTTTGGGAACACACAATCTCTAAAATTTGAGATAAAATTTTATCAGTTTTATTTCTAGAAAATAAAGTTATACTGATGTCATGCATGTACATTATTTAATTTTCATAAATATATTTCAGGTAAATATTTATAAAGCAGAAAATTAATTAATAAACATATATATATATACATATATACGTATATATACTTGAATTTCAAAACTCTAAATTAATATAGTTTTGAACTTCTTAGTAGCCAAAAGAAGTATATAAAATTTCTACCAAAGAACAAAAAATTATCGGTAATTCATTATTTTAACTTCTTCATTTATCAAACCCTTTGCTGCTTTTTCATCCTATACTAAAATTTGTAAGCCAAATAAAGAATTTTGATATTGTTGCGTAAGATTGCAAGGGTGTTTTAAATGGACTAAAATGGGTAGCATTAAAGATGAAACATCTCTTTCCTACAAACCAGATGCAATGCTTAAAATATCCATAATTTGGAAAGACTAATGATGGTACATTTAGATCTAATATTTTACTACTGTAATTTATTATTTTTACAGTATTCATTGGTGCCCTGATGTCAAACAGAAGG
The DNA here is from genome assembly GCA_004027165.1 of Ctenomys sociabilis. Taxonomy (NCBI): domain Eukaryota; kingdom Metazoa; phylum Chordata; class Mammalia; order Rodentia; family Ctenomyidae; genus Ctenomys; species Ctenomys sociabilis. The sequence goes on from PVKA01010829.1 coordinate 55,284, forward strand.
GCATTTGTACTCTTCTGCCATAGGTTGTGCTAAAGTGGATTTCAATATATATTTTTATGCCTGAATTGGATGAGGACATTGATTGCATCTTAATAAAATTTGCAGATGATGCAGAATAGGAAGAAGCAATAACGTTGTGTATGATCATTGTAGAATGCTGAAAGATTTTACTATTTTGCAATACTGAAAAAAAGTCACAATTTACTAGGAACACATACAGACTCCTAAGTAAGTAGCTGGATAACTGCTTCAGTTCTTTTCAGAACTTGAGAGCACTGTGCTGGTGTTTGATTCTAAAGAGAATAGACTTCCTCATTCACAGTGGCGTTTTGTTCTAGAAGGCACAATTTTCAGACACAGTAGTAGGGAAACTGTTGGCTGTCGTCAGAGATTGGACTTGAGTTATAGTACATTCGCCCTGTTTTCACTATAATCTCATTCCTATTACCATTCTCTGCCCAGGATATACAGTAGTAGTTTATGAAAGACCTGACTTTCCCGGTAATGCCATCCTACAAAGTCTGTCCTCCATAAATGCCCCGTCCTGCTGTGCAGATGGGTACTGAGGCCTGGCTGCAGGCTCTGCTTACTGAGCCAAAACCCAGCTATCTTTTAATTTTCGCTTTGAGACAGAATCTCACAAAGACCTTTAGCCTGAGTTTAAGCTTAGGATCCTCCTACTTGAGCTTCCCAGTGTGCTGAGTTTACTGGTACACACAACCGCACTCAACTCTAGAACTAACTTACATAATATAAAATTATTTTTAGCATATTTGTGATTTTAAAATGTTCATATCAGTTTTCTGCTTTGTACCTTCCCGATGGTTTCCTAGTAGGAGATTTTTAGAAATCTCGAGACCAACTCTCAGAACCCTGAAATAGGAGAGGATGCTTGACCTTCACCGTTAGCTCTCCCCCACCGCCCTGCCAGACCCTCCCACTGAAGCCAGCTCTGCACCCCCACCTGGCACTCTCCCTTCTCCCCTTTGCTTGCTGCCTTTGTTAGTCTCTCATGTCCTTCTTCTTTCTCTTTCTCTCTTTCTCTCTTTCTTTCTTTCTTCCTTTCTTTCTTTCTCTCTTTCTTTCTTTCTTTCTTTCTTCCTTTCTTTCTTTCTTTCTTTCTTCCTTTCTTTCTCTCTTTCTTTCTTTCTTCCTTTCTTTCTTTCTCTCTTTCTTTCTCTCTTTCTTTCTTTCTGTCTCTCTTTCTCTCCTTCTGTGCAGAGTCTCACTGCACAGTTCAGACTCATAGTGCCCCTCCTGTCTCACCCTCCCCGGGGCTGGAATTGCCCCCACTCTCAGTTTCAGGGCCATCACACCACATTCAGGATTCGGGGACCAGCACAGCCTGTGGTACCGGGGATTGAACTCCTCTGTCACATCTTGATAAAACCTCTGCAGTTACAGCGTTTTCCCTTATTTCTTCAACTCTACTGTCTTTACATTTTTACCATTATCTCATTATGTTTTTTAAAAAAATTTTTTTTACTGATTTTGAGTGTTGAGTTTTGTTAGAATTAAAATTCTATGAGAGCTGGAGATTTATACATATTTGGGTCCTGAATCCCCAGGATCTAGAAAAAATCCTGTTTGGTGCAGAGTGAAAATGCAGAGAGGCAAGGAGCAAACTGCAAATAAAGGCATCTTCAGCGGGGGTCTCTGGCATGATTCCACCTGAAAACATTCTATATGGTTGAATTTATAATCATAAAGTTATAAACATCCTTAAAAAAAGAGGAAATGGAGAACTGAACTATTTGTTATCTTTTATAAAACAACATAAATTGCCTTTAAGCAAGGTATTTCCTGAAGTAATTTGTAATTGAGAGCTAAAGTTTAATTAATCAAGTTCCTAGTAATGGGACTTGAATTTTCAGTGCAACAGTGAATAGACAATTACACAAAGAAGAAAATCAAACTGTAGAAAGCTATCTCTTTGAATTACAATAAATGAGTAAATAAATAAATGCATACAAAATTCAATTCCTTGTGCACCATTCAGGGGGTCTTAGAGTATATCAAATATTGGTAAATTTGAGATAAGGTTGTTATTGCTGTATCTTTGTTGTATGGTAGCAGATTTAGTCTTGAAATGGGAGCCTCCCTTAGAAAAAGGACCAGGAATTAAGAGCAGCATTTTAAGGAAGGAGATGGATGTGACATTCTCGAGAAATGTGGGAAGTGCTTGTTCTCCCAAAGTGGCAGTTGAGTGCCTTTCTGCTCTGAGGGGAACATTCTGTACCTTGTCTGCATCTTCTTGGGTTCAGAGGAGAGAAGTGATGTTTTAACTTCAGGTATAAATAATCATCTGACGCTGTCTGTAACCTGCATGGCTGGGATGCTCCTAGCCAACCAATAGTCTGTATTTAACAAGTCATGCTGACCGTGCTGAGGGAGAAAAAGCTTCATTCAAGAAATTATAGCTTTTACTGTGGGGGGTGCAAAGGTGTTTATCATCAATCATCCAAATCCTGTGTCCACCTAGATTCTTATTTCCCAAGCATTTCTTGTCCTTGGAATACTTTCAGTCCTGTCCCTGCCATCCACTGTTTGAAGTGTGGGGACATAAGCATGAGTGGGGAACTCAGCACGCCTGCCTTGCCCTATTCAGTACTCAGGACTCATCTATAGATTATTCACACACTTTTTACTGAGCTACCACTGCAGAGGGATATACAGAGAAAGAATTCTTAAAGAACATTGCAGTCCCGAATGAGAGACAGATGTTAATCCAACAATCAGATACAAGAGACAGAAGGAGCAGGCCCCAGGAGAAAACCTGGGTGGCCTGCTCTGAGGAAGCAGAGTGGCTGAGAGAGGCTTAAATCTGAACAATGAAGATGCGTTGTCCAGAGGAAAAGACAGAGGACTATGGGAGCACTGCAAGGGCTAAAGTTTTGTACAAGGGAATAAGTGTTCCAAATGTGCAGAGGACAAGAGAAGTCCTTCCTCAGGAGCAAAAGATCTGCAGCACAGAAGATCACACCCAGGTCCTTGGTGCAGGCAGAGAAAAGCCTTGGAGATCTTGTTGCACTGAGGACCATGTTCAGATTTACTTTTTTGTCTGAGCTGTTCATGTGCTCCGTAGAGAGCTTCTCAATGCATATTCCAAGTAGAGCAATGCAAGCCTGCTCAGGGGTCTTTGCACTCTTCAAGGGGTGAGGAGGGGTGGATGCTAGGTGGAGTGTACAAGGGGGAGCTAGAGACAAAAAGGAAGCTATTGAAGGGAATGATAGATCCAGTTGGGGAGAATGAATCTCCCTTGGGGAACGAGGTGATGGGCGTTTCTCCTATCAATATTTAAGATCAATTAATTCTCTGCCATGAGGGCTGTACCTTGCCTGGTGTTTTCCACTAAGTGCCAAAGCATCCCTTTTTCCAGATACTGTCAAAATGTCTCTTGGGGAGAAAAAATCATACAAGAGGACAGCTACATCCTGTGAGGCCTCCACCTTCCCTTCCCAAGCCCCTCTTACTCTTTCTCCAACATAGGCCCCACCCAGGCTGTACTGTGCTGCCTGTTATTTCTTGTGTGTGTCAAAGTTGAGTAGGGAGCTTTTTAAAATACTAGTGTTCATGGCATCCTAGAGATGGAGGTGTAAGTCTTAGCTCCGTAGCACATTGTGTGTTCTTTTACAAGTTACTTTACCTTATCAATCTTTTTTCTTTTCTTTTCATTTGATTTGATTTGATTTACTTTTGAGACAAGGGCTTCTTACATAGTTCCTACTGCCCTGGTCTCACTGTGTGGTCCAGGCTGGCCTAGAACTCTTATTGATCCTCCTACCTCAGACTCCCAAGTGCTGGTATTACTTGGGAGGTGTGTGGCATCAGGCTCCTGCCTGATGTGCAGGGGACACAATTTATAAACAAACGCAGTTAGAGCTCATAATATATAATTTAGAAATGTATCCGAAATTAACACATTTTCTACTTGCTTTCTCTAGGTATGCTTTCTAACCTCTTAGCAACATACATGTTTTGTGATTATGTAGGAATGACATCGTAATACTGTAGGCCACAATCAAGGTTGTGTGGATGGCAATGAGTTGCAGTCCATATACATGGAATTGACTGTAATTACTGCTGACCTACCACAAGACCACCCTATGCATGGACACTTGGACAATGAGATCAACTTACCTTTCTGACTTTTTTGTGCCCGTGAATGCCACAGGGCATGAAATATGAATGATTGCACAGCAGGAGTGAGAGAGCATGCTCATCTAAGAGACTGACATTTCCCTCTGTGTTTGACGAAAGTCAGTGTTCCGGGAATTCAAGGTGCACAAATAGGGCTGCCGCACACCTTCACAGGAGGCTCTGGCTGCGCACAAGGACCTCGTCTGGCTTTGATCTCCACATGAATTCAGCTCTCAGGTTCACAGTAGAAACTGAGACTTTAAAATAAGAATTTATTCTATATCCTCTCCTTTTCTAAGCTTCAGACGTGGACACTAAAATGTTTGAGCACAGCAAGCACATGAGTACACGTAAGCCATGAGACAGCATGGCTTCTGCTGTTACCTATCTTAAGAGCTTCATTCTTTTTTGTTATTAGTCAAACCTCCAAATAAATACTCAATAAATATTTCTTTTGATAGATTCCCCAGCTATATGGCTAACCATCTTTTATTTTTTGCTTTCATTCCCCTAATTATAAAATATAAAATAAATCAATATCAAGGGTTCTTCACCTGAATCTACACCATTTCCCAGTAGTGCCTGAAGGTCCATTCTTTTTTTGTTTGTTTGTTTATTTAGTGTTTCCTTTCTTAATTTTTTTGAGAAACAAATGGCAATGAGACAGTTTCAAAATCAATTAGTAGGACAGTTTCAATAATTAATACACTGTATATTGTTGTCTTCCTAGTGGTTATTCATAGTAAAAGATGAAGGTCCACTCTTGATCCTACAACTTAGTCATAAAATGGTAAGTGACCAGGACTCTGGGCTTGCCATTTCCACCTCAATCAGATCAGCAAGCTTTTCTGTTGTTGTTGCTCTTTAACAAGTTTGTATTTTGCTTAAGCTTCTGTTTGAATTAAGGAGGTAGCATCTTTAAATAAACAGCAATCAAGCCACTGACTGAAACAATCTGTAAAAGGTTCTCCCAACTGTGATGTGTGATCTGTGGCCCTCATTAAGACTAAACGAAAAGAAAAAGTATTTCAAATAGTATGTTGGTTATATTTATCAAAGAGTTTAGCTGGGGAGGAGAACTTTTGATGAAATAAGAGCATCAGGATATCCTTCCCTTTAAACAATTCAGAGGTTGACCAAAGCCACATCTGTGATTAAACGTTCTGGGCAACTAGACCAATTTTACTCGACAAAAAACATTAGAAACATTGAGTATAACCCTGAATTGGATTTTGTTTTGTTTTTCTTTGTTCGTTTGTTCACTTGTTTTGAGGCAGGGTCTCACTGTAGTAGCGGCTGCCCTTGAGCTCACTAGGTGGCCCAGGCTGGCCTTCCACTTGTACAGAGCCTCTTGCGTCAGCCTCACAAGTGCTGGGATTGCTGGTGAGAACCACCACACCCAACATCTGTTCTACAAACTAACAGTGACACAGACATACTTCCTGCCCCAAGCTGTGTGCAATCTTGAACAGAAAGCTGCTTATCTCAAAGAGCTGAGAAAGTAGCTTTTGAGCTGTACAATGCAGTACAAGAATGATCTGGAGACAAGGCATGGAGCAAAGGTCCTGAAAGACAAGAAAAGGCAGCACCCAAGTTGTTTGAGATCAGTTGTATCCAGAACATGGGATAAAGGTTGGCTCTCTTCAGAAATAGCAAAAAGAAAAAAAGGAGTGGAGGAAAAATGTAATCCTCTTTTCTGTTCTTTACCAAGTGTATAGTTCTCCATTAAGGCTCTGGGTAGGACTGTGTCTCTAAGATCCCCTCATGTTAGAGAGAACCAGCATCACCTGCCTTGACCCCAGACATCTGAATGGACAAAAGATTTATTATGTTTCATTTTCAAACTGGTCCTCTGTTTGGCCCATCCATAGTAGATATAAACCACTGAAGTTTTAAAGTATGAAAGTTGGGAGCCATTTGTCATGGCAGCATGATAGGCAGAGTTCAAACACAGTCCCATCTTTCCTGTCCCCAGGTAGCCACATCTTTATATAACCCTCTTTTTGTGCATGTGATGACTTGTTTCTAATCAATAGAAGATGGCTAGACTTTGAACCCATGGACTGATGTGAGGTCAGACTTCACAGAGTAAAGACATTTTCCTGCTGGCCTTGAGGAAGTAGGTTCCAGATTCTGAGAAAGCCTGTGAAAAAGTCTTTAGGAGCTAAAAGTGGCCACTGAGTAACAGCCAAAGGAAGGAGAAGATGTTCTCCATCTACAGCTGCAAGAAGCTGAAGTTGTCAACAACCATCATGATGTCTTGGAAGATGACTCAAGCTACAGGGAAAATTGCATTCCAGCCCTGCTTCATGTTGTACTATGAGGCCTTGAGCACAGGACCTCCTTGAAATATGCTCAGATTCTAGGTTCCCTGAAACTGAAAAATGAGTTTATACTGCTTCAAATTAAACAGTAAGGGGACCAGGGATATAGATTGGCAGACTAAATACCTTTCTGGCAAGAGTAAGGTTCTGGGTTTGGGTCCTGGTACCACATGCTGTGCCAACCCTGGAACCTCTGGCATGCCATGCCAGCCACTGAAACCAGGCATGGTGTCACACACCTGAAATTCCTCCACTACATAAGCTGTGACCGGAGGACCACTATGAGTCTGAGCTGTGTAGTAAAATCCCATACCAAATGCATAAATAGAAGATCAAATTAAACAGTAAGTTAGACTTCTGGTCATATACAGTAAAACAATAGAAAATTAAGAGAAATCTAACTTTTTCCGTTTTTTTCACAGTAATGAAAATGAAGGGTAGAAAAATATCCAAGTTTTATCTCAGAAAGACTTAAGTGTTGAGAACTGGAGGCAGAACTTTTCTGTGGGCAAAGGGAACCTCTGAAGGGTTTTAAGGAAAGATACAATTTGGTTGGAATAGCACATTCAGAAGGAGTGATTTGCAGGTTTAGGAGATGAGAGGATAAATTTGAAAAGAGATGGTGATTTAGAATTTATGTGGTCATATGTATATTACATAAATATAGAATATTAATTTCATCTAGAAAATTATTCATATGTGAAAAGCAACCTGTCCAAAGGAAATAACTTGACATTCCTTTCCCTATCAACTATGATACTGTTTCTACCTGTAATTCTGCTTTAGCATGATTAAAATACCTTCTCTGCCCCTGGAGTTAAAATGACAAATGTACCCAGCTGCACGCCTCCATGCTGTCACCAGGGGACTGTTCTATTTGTTAATAGGCATTGCTTTTTGCCAGGAATTTCATTTTCAACTCTGAGTAAATTGCCTTCCATCTATACCAAAATGTGAAGCATGAACAAAGTGGTTTATGTTTTATTTACCAGTTGTTCTGACAGGCAGAGGTGTTCTAGAGGGCTCGCATGAAGTTCTCAAGCTGTGGGGGTTGCTAGATGAACACACACTGCCATCTTTATTTCTCATGCTATAATACTCATGGGGAAAGGTGAGTTTAAAAAGCGTCCTGACCTCCTGGGAGTGATAGTGCACATCTGTAAGCCCCACGCTTTGGAGACGCAAGAGTATCACAAGGTTGAGGTCAGGCCGGGCAGCACTGTCAGTTCAAATTCAATCTGAACTACAAAGCAGGACTTTGTCTCAGACAAACAAACAATTCCCAAATGCCCAATGGATAGAGAAATAATGTGAACAAAAGGAAGAGTATGGAAATGAAAAAAGTGAAAAGTACTCTGAGGGACTACTGAAGAAGA